>JANSTX010055655.1:0-26202 GCA_027564355.1 Penthetria funebris
TATATACGAAGGTAATCCTAAATGTTTCTTGAGTCAAGTTCCTACTATATTAATTGTCTTCATTTGGGTTGTGTTGAAGAAATTTCATAACACACGACAATTTATATTATGTATGCAGAATTCAAACATGATTGTGCACAAGTATAAGTGACGACTTTCATGGATATCATTCAAATGATCGAATTTCGTGTAAGTCGTCCACGAACTGCTGACATTCCTGAAAACACTGATACAGTGCCCAACGTGATTGAGACTAATCGATATGTAGCCTAATTACTTTTAATAACTTTGCAAGAACATTAAGCTGTGAAAACCCTTTATGTCTGATAGATACTGGAAAATTTAACAGAAATTAATATAGGCTCGTATAAAGAAAAATAAAAAAGTGATAAAATAAACATTCAATTTAGTTGTTTGAAATAATATGTTTACTGCATCGTCACCAAGCAACGAAACATGAATTTATTTGTTTGATGCTGGAAGTAAACGCCAAACATCTCTTTGAACTAAAGTTGTGCGTGTTCGCAGCAGTTCAAAAAAAAAAAAAAAAAACAACAATAGTTTCACTCTTTGCTAAATTGGGTCATGTAGTTATCATAGAATTGGCGAACAGATAAAATATCACAATGCTAATTTGTATACAAACATTTGTTTAGCAGGAATATTAAGTGAATTAAGAAAAAAAAATCGTTAAAAAACGTTGCATAATCCTTCATCATAACAATGTTAGCTGTCACACAGATGTTCAATCATTCAACTATTTGAAGGGGCAAAACGTTGAACTGATGTTTCATTGTCCGTATAGTACTGAGTTATCACCTAATTACTTCTTCCTGTTCTCGATTATCAGGAATAAATTGTATGGTCATAATACTTTTGTAACACCTGAAGTATTTCTTATTTTTCAAAATGCTTTTAGGCTTACCCTCGTAAATTCACACAATGAATTTGGCATATTATAAGGACTCAGAAAAGAAAAAAAAAAACAATTCAGAAAGTATCCCATTTCTATGGGGAAAATACCATTTTCTTTTCTTGGAAAATAATGAAAACTGAAATGCTTTGTTATTTAACAAACAGCAGCTAATATTAGAAGATATTAGATACGAATAGTATATAATTTGTGTAATATAACACATAGTTTCTGTATCATAACAACATAAACAAGGATTGTATATGTAATTTTACAAATTTGTTTAATTACACAAATGATAAACAATGTACACATCATCCGTCATTTCACATACGAACTCAGTATTATATGGAAAATGAAATACACAGCGAAGCATCAGGACTATACTCATTCTATACATTTATATATGTGAATTGAATTCATAAGTACTCGTATATTTAGTATATATTTATGGTCTGGTAATGTTTAGACCGCATCAGAAATTATATAAATTACTTTGCGGAAGAGAAGTTATCCGTCCTTTATCATATCCTTAAATATCCTTAAATACATACCGAGTATGTGTACAAATATATACGAAAATAGTACATGTAAGCATCTTTAATAATAGTTAACACATGTCAGATTAATTGCGAAGATCTTATTTAGTTTATTGCCACGATAATGGCTACGTATCCTTTTATGTAAAGGATGCATATAAAAATGAAATATAATATAATATTTTCCGGAATAAAATTTATACTAGCAATTTATTATGTAATGCTATTATCATATGTACTCCTGCTCGTATTTTGACAATAAAAAAAAAAAAAAAAAGAAGATACATTGTTATAAGGGAATATCTCCTGTGGCAATATAATATTAGTTGACAGAAATTTAATTTTGAAATATCAGTGGAATACTTCTGGAAATATAAAAAGGACGAAACAGATGTGAATTATGCTTTATAATGAAACATTTACATATTGTATAAATCATTGCATGTAAAATAATAAAAATACAAATGGTATAGTCATCATCATGTATTTGATTAGGAAAAAAATAGGAGATCCATTTCTAAACCTACCCCCCCCCTTCTCCTCGTCGCCTTTTAATCCTCATAAATTCGATCCATTTGAATACGATTATACTATACCGACACCGAGTGTCCAACAAATACATCATACGTCAAACACAAGTTTGAATGTTTAATCAATGGCTCAAGTTAAAGGCATAACATCAACTCTACATAAATTTATTATTTCCACATAATGCCAACCGTAATCAAGAACCTAGTTACCTATCACACAATCATTTTACCACAGCGAATACATCAAATTCGTTTTCAGTCTACCAACAACAACCAAAGACAGACGTTCACCCATCTACGTAACCGGCATCTCTCAAGGTTGTTAATTTTTTTAATTGAAATTCGCCTTAATTCTAAAAAAATAATTATGAAAAGAAGGGAACAAAAAATTGGAATTAGATTTCCCAATATCATTGGAACATGAAGCAATAACTAGAGACATCTCACAAATACACATTCTATTGCAATTTGAAATATGCAAATGTAATGTTTTAGTGACGTGTACCTTCCAAAATATGTATTTAGCTCAATTCAACTAGACCTATAGAACCAAAGTTACGAATAACTAGAGAACCAGTACCGCTGGATACTATTATTTCATCCTTTTTGGTTTCAGTGACATCACTATGAAAGATTGATCTGTTCCCTTGACCTGGACCTCACAATAACAAAATAACTACTGAACTATTACCGCTGCAAACATATTTTTTCAACATTTTTTTTTCTAATGCCCTTAATCTTCTAAATGATATGATTGTATAGAGAAGCAGTGCTGATTTGCACTATTTTTTCACGTTTTTTTTATTCCAATAGTCCCAATCTTTCTATATTATAAGTTCCGTTTCTCTGAACAGACATACCACGGAATATCCAGAGAACTAATATCGTGTCATTATTTTTTCGCAATATTTTATTTTAATGCTCTCTATCTAATGTCTTTTAACTATAAAAGGCTTCCTTATTATCAAACGATGTCTGAAGTAATGGTAAAAATTTAATACTACGTTTGCATCTTGCTGTGATTATTCGATCTGTTATCGGCTTCCAGTTGACAAGACTACGTTAAGCAATAAATCGACTCCACTACTGTGATTCATGTGACTCGGTTTTTCCGGTGGCAAACAAAAGAGTTTCACCAGAAGATATATAGTTAGGGTTGCCAGAAGACGACAATCAAAAAAGAGAACATTTGATAAAATATTTTTATATTGAAATCTTTCTAAAGAAATAGATAATATGTAATTAATCATTTCTTTTCATATTTGCTTGAACCCATTACATTATGCAACCAGTTTGTGATTATCTTTTACTTCGCCATAGAAGTTTTTGCACGATTGATCCTTGTTATTGCAGAATCAATCGTGAGTCGATTTCGCTCCTTTGTCCCTTGCGATTCAATCATCGAAAATATTCTTTGAAAACATTGGAATTGTGACCGGGTATAGCAAAATAAAATTCACAAATTTTCAATATTTCTGAATGAAATTTTGGATTACTGGCGCTTTGAATTAATAAACGAATCAACATTTTCGATTTGTCACCATTCGGTTATGGTTGTTAGTGTTATCCACTGAAAAACATTCAAATCCTGAAATTGTTGTGTCCATTATATTATATATTCTAATGATTTTTATAGCAATTATAATTGCATCATTTTTAAAACTATCGTACTGAATTTGATCATTGTTTTGTGATCGTAAAATGCTTGAATTGGTTAAAAAGAATTTTTAATACGGTGTTGTAGTGTATTTTTAAGAGATTTTAAAGTACAAACAGTTTCCATTATAGAAATCTTTTTTGATTCCAATATTTCGTTTTTTCATAAAAAGTATACATAACGGAATGTGCGAGCATACATTAGATTCAAAAAAGTCCTTCAACAGTACAATTAGGATTTGAGGAAAATATAAATTAAGCGAAGCATTAATTGTAGAATACGATTTAAACATCGATATAATGACAACCAACGTGTAGGACTATGAGATAATAGTTGTTAATATTCAACTTCTGTAGATTCACAGAATTCCTTCAGTTGCTCAGTTCACCCCGTATAAAATATTCTTTAACTCTATGTCAAATCCCACATAATGGAAAAAGAGAACAAAATGAGGATAATTCAAAAAAAGAGAACAAGAAAAGATTCGGCTCCAAAAAGAGAGTGAAAAAAAGATCCGACCGAAAAAAGAGAAAATGTTCTCTTTAAAATAGATGTTCTGGCAACCATATATATAGTATTTTCTCCGTTTTCATTCGAATCTCGCTCAAACCAAGTATATCGAGTTTGTACTAATTACATTTTTGAGCTAACTGTGCCAGTTTCCGGTTCAAGCTTTGTTCTAACATTCCAGGTTCCAAATCGTGTCCGTTTCCGTAAGTTAAAAGTCTTCATCGTATTCCCATCTGATCCAAGGCCATTTGTTGACGTTTCTCGTGTAATTTAGTATTTCAGAAGTGTTGTTGTAATTGTTTGATTAGATGTTAATATCAAACTACGTTTCCAGTGGCCATCACATGGAGGTATTACAGGCACTTGACCAGGAATTCAATTCACATATGTGATTGATGCTAGTTGTTCAATTATACAATACGAAGAATTAATAAAAACTCATTCTAAATAATTTGCAATTGCAATTTGTTAGCCAAGGTGATATTTTCAGTGTATGTACTGCATGGAATTATCGACTAACATCTTTGTACAACTTAATATTTATCTCCTAGCGGCGATACTACTGGAAACACAATCACAGTATATGTAAGTTAAAAAAGGGCGCAATAACATCGTAACATTACACTAATAATAACCCTAGAGACGTAAAGGTTATGCTTTTGATGATGTCTTGCCAGAGTATATCATCAATGCAATTAAACAAACTTTATCTTATAAAACTATTTTATGGGGATGACAATACTTTCATTACCAATAGTGAAATTATTATCATCCTCATAACATATAATTTGTGTTATAAAAATGTGTAGCTTTTAATATGTTTATATTTCTAATTGTGGTAATCTGTAATCTACCCTTGTCGTTCTTAGACTCTGTGTATAATCATTGAATAAATAAATGTCCAATTATTATGTATCTATGCTACTACTAACATATAATTTCAACAAAATGTGTATACATAATTTATAACATTTTTGTAATAAAGGACGTAAAAAAAAAAAAAATTCTACTGAAACATGGTTGTATACAGATGTGCAAATAAAACACCCCTAACAATATGTCACCATTATGTTGATCGATTTTTTTCATACTCTTATATTCATATATATATATATATATAAGCTTTCCATTCCTTATGGGGGTAATATGTATCTATACATAATTTTCATCTTTGTGTAAAGCTCGCTATGAATGCAAAATAATATATAATCCAATTGATTAAACACATAAACATTTTTAACACACCCTTCTTTTGTAGTTCACACAAAACAACCACAACCGCTGTATATCAGGTAACGCGTCCTGGTCATGAACATTGTGATGTAACCGAAGGAATTCTTTTGGACATAACACCTCTTGTTGTTGATGGCAAAAAATTGGTTACATTGTATGATAAGGATTTAACAGAAGGTGTAAATTTATTGATTGGTAAGAATATTTTCATCATCATATACAGCATGAGCAATTTTTTTTTCTTTTTTTTTTTTAATATTAAAACCAAAACCACAAAAAAAAAACTTAAATTTTGTATAACATCCCTAACATCCTTTAATAAAGGAAGTATTTTCCGCATATGAAAATTTCACAGATAAATTGAAATAAAATTTTATTATTTTTCTTTCACACCAGTTGTATCGGAATTATGGGAACAACAATGTATCAGATTAAAAGTAACTGTTAAATCGGATAATTGTGGTGAAAATGCAGATTGTTCCGGAAAAGGTGTGTGTTTCTCAAATGCATCAATGGTAAGTTACATCATTACTGAAAATCATTTCTATTGAGAATGCAATTTGATTTAAATTATAGAATCAGAGTATCTTTGTAAATCTCTTAAAATTTTTTTTAACATTTACTGTTCATCCGTAAGCTGGAAACGTGCTTTATTTATGCTACTATTCATTGAAAATGTTAATCCTGATTATATAGAATGAAAATGAGTGTACATAATGTCTGTATATTACAGGATATATAAAAGGTAACACAGGGTTTATCAAGATTCTGTTCATATATAAATCACAAAGCCACTTTTAAGTATAGACTAGCTTTAATATTCACTTGCTGTCAACGTACAACACATTTCATATAAATCCTACATTTAAAGAGATTTTTTTTTCTTATTCCTGTAGAAGATATTTTGCACTTCGTTTCCTACATATATTTCCCTCAGAACATATATATACAAAATATTTTCTGTTTTACGGGAATGAAAATGTAACACTGTGTATGGTGTGGGAGTATAACATATAAAGTTAAGCGTTCTTCTTATGTATATATATATATATACGTGCATCATATAGACTCTTGTTTTCTTTCATCAACTTTCCATATTTTTTCACATTCTCCTTACTTAATTTTGTTTTTTTCTTGGAAAATTAATTGAAATATATGCACGGCAAGTAATAAATTAAAAAATTTAATGAGATCAACTGAATTTCTTTGTTATAGAATCCGTGGTTCAAATAAAATGTTTAACTATCGATCTAAACATTAATTAGAGTATATGTGACTGTATAGCAAATTTTTTAAAACAAATTTCGACAATTCGAATTAAATGGGAGGCAATATCATCAACATTATCAAATTTTTTTAAAATCTTGTTAGAAGATCTAATTCAAAGATCACATTTCAGAAAAGAATATATAATTTGAAATTTCGCAAAAAGGCTTACTATAAAATGCCTATTGGTATAGGTGTTGTAGACACCAATCGAACTAACAACAATTAAACACCTTTACAAATCATCATTTAGTTATTCGTACAATACAAAATGTTTCTAAAAATTTTGATGAAGGACAAGGTAATTAGTACATTATAAATGTCATATACATCAGCAATATGAGTTTCTCACTGTGTATACTACGATAACTCATAGTTTAGCGGGTATATGTTTAGAAAACTAAAAGCATACATCACAGAGGGAGAAAATTGATCTTTAGACAAAAAAAAATAATAAAAATAATCACAAACGTAATCAATTTGGGATTACTGCAGTGATTCATGATCATCTCCAGATGTTGATACATGGAAGCAAAACTCAATTAATAATTAAAGAAGAAAACCACGAATTAAATAATTAAAAACGTGACGTCTGATGCCATATTCCTTCATATACAAACAATTGAATATTGAAACATTTTGCAATACATAGGAAAGGGTTCTTTTGTATGAATTATTTAAATTATACACTTCAAATCAATGAATAAATATCTTGATAAAGCACGTGATCAATTGATGTTTGTTCTCTAATGCCCTATTCCTTCATATACGAACAATTGAATATCGAAACATTTAGCAGCATATATAGGAAAGGGTTCTTTTGTATGAAATATTGTAAATTGTAAGCACTAGTCTTCTGACTAATGTATAATTATACATATATTGCGAAACTATTACTTTTTGAGTATCAAAAATCATGAGTTTAACGCAAAAAAGTGACTTCCATATTTGGAAACACAAATCACATATTTCATATAATACGAACAATGTTTCAATGGAAATAGGTTGCTTTCATTGCTAGATCTAAACATAGCTATAATAAAATGTTTAAACAATAGTTATTGGAAACAGTAGACTGCAGGCATTTGGATCGTATTTGAAAAGTTTTCTTAAAAGCTATATGGAATATTTACCAAATTAATGGATTTGTACAGCTGCCTCAATCGTGACTCGCAGTGCATAATCTTGCATCTTAGCAGTCTTGTATTTGATGCACATTGCGGTATTAAGCATGTACATGACACCAATATTGTTCTTATTCGTCTTAAATTGGATTATGCCAAAAATAAACAATATATAAAATTAGTTTGGTAATTACTATCAGCTATAATTGCGATTCACAGAAAAGAAGCAACTCTGGACGCTCCCAATAGGAGAAATTTCAAGTTATGCTAGATAAAATTGCACAACTCATCAAACACTTGGAAACGGATCCTTAATGGAGTCGAACAGCCATCGTATATTTATTTTTTTTGGAAAAGTTGCCTATTTTGAAAAGTGTTTTTCTTCAGTTCTATTGAATTTACGACATTTGAAGTCCTTTCTTACTTCTGTCTTAAGCTGATTTGAGCTATTTGTATTGTCGCTCATGTTCGGTAATCTGACAATTTGGCCGTGGCTATCATTAGACTCTGAATTTGAATGGTCGCTGCTGCTACGCAGTAGTCGCAGAGACCATCCAACATGACCGTTGATTGTCCGCGCCCTTTCGGATAACAACTTTGTCAGTGCATACCAGCTTCTGGATGCATAAATACTACAATATATACATTGAAGGTCTTAGTTTAATTATTTTTATAGATTCTTTTTTCTTTCTTTTTCGAATGAATGGAGTTTTTTTTAAAATAAGATTTAAATATTTCGATTGAGTCAATCTTTAAAAAAAATAAACAATAGGATAATATTTTCTGTACCTATCATCGTAACTAAATACCATTAAAATTGAATTAAATCTTCCAGAAGTATCTATGGAATAAACTTATATATATATATATATATAAATTTGAAATCGGTGAACTGAAAAAATATTGACCATATAATGGGCAAACCCAACACAAATACCCTTTTTTTATCATTCGAAAGGAAAATCTAAAATCTAAAATATAAGGGAATATAACTTACTTTAGTGAAATGTACATCCAGAATTAAATGGTTAACCTTATGCTGATCATAGAACTGGAAAAATATGTATATACACTATACAGGTCCAGTATATAGAGTATATCTAAATCAAGACTTAAAGCACATGTACTCATAGATATATTTTGTTAGAAATTACATTAGAGATCTACGTAATATACGAGTTACATTAGCAATTTGTGTGCTATAGCTACATACCATACATAAACCGTGCATAGAAGAGAAGCAAAATGAAATTCACCAAGGAAATTATCCCGAACGTACCTTATATTCCTTCCTGTATATATACGAGGTCGAGATATACAATTATTATGTGATCATATTATCTAAATAATTTTATGTAAATAAATACATGAAACTTTACATACACAAAATACATGGTCTACGAGAATATGAGTAAAAGGCTTTAACTTGTACAGAAATACTTCAGGCTACATAAAATTACAATTTCATCCTTTCCTATTACATTTACAACGTATTTATGTTGTATTTTGAATATGAAATTTTTTTTCCAACGATTCAAAATTCCAAAGATTTTGAATCGTTGCATTTTTAGATTTATTTTTTTTTTATTATGAAGAATAATAAATATAGAAATTGTCAAATTTATCGTGCTGCTGGTATTAAAAGAATTAACCGAATATTGGTTAGACAAGCTTTAAAATTTTTGGAAAATCCTATGTTCCAGAGATGCAACAAGCCGACCAAACTTTATGAATCGGTTAATCATAGAATTAAACACCCAATGAACTTTTTTCAGATGAACGCTCTCTTAACTATATACCACCAACGCTGTGATGCTGATACGAGTTTGGTTTACAATATTTAGCCATATCCTGATTGCATTCACGAAGAGTTATAATCACGATACCATCTTAAAGTTGATTTTAATAGCATTTACCTTTATCATTTATATTGTTTTGTTAATTTAATAACCGACTATCATGGTCACTAAAATCGTGATCTTGTACATGTATATATATAATATAATAAATGTATTTCGTACATTCATGCAAAATGAGATTTTTTTAAAATTTAGTATCAGGCGGGCAGGTACGTCAAGAGATGTTTGAAAACTAATAACCACTTGTTGTGCTTCAGGGTATATACATTATATTTTTTTTATACCCTTAAGCAAAATAAGTGATTCATTGATTAGTTTTCGTAATTTATTACTATGATACCACACAAGCATTACCGTGAGATTCATAATTAAATTTAATTGCAATACATGTGCTTCGTACATATAAAAAGATTTTTTTTTAAATTTAATATCAGGCTTTCAATTGCATATTAAATAAAATATTAAAACATAACATTCATTAAATATAAATAAATACGAGTCTGTATTTAGCATCACTAATTCTTGAATTAGATAATAATCATATTAATTGATTATTTAATTGGAAAATTCAATAAACGGATTATTAGAATATACAAATTCAATAATTTGTTGATTATATAAATATATATACGAGGACTACGACTATTTGGTACGTATATATTAAAAATTTAAAATGAAAATCAATTCAAAAAAAGGTTGTGTGATGGTGAAGTAAATTTATTCAGACCAAATCGAGGCAATACGTCCACTTGAAACCCGAAAATAAAAGCTAATTTATGAAGACAAAATGCCTGATTTATGGGTACACTGCATGGGTAGCACGTTTATGTTTTAAATAAAAATACCATTGTACATAGTACTATACTTCCGGCTCTGTAATCTTATATTGGCGAAACATTGTGTTTTAGTTGTCTATTGAAATTACTAAGCCAACAAACATTGGTGAATAGAATTTGATCGGCCCTTCAAATTATGCAGTTTATTAAAATGACCTGTTATATATAACATATTTGACTATAGAGACATATCAATGCCTTATTTGTTTAAAATTTCATAATTCAATCATTCAATTAAACATATTTCAATTCTAGGAAGGATATGAATGTCAATGTTGTACTGGATTTGCAGGATCTCATTGTGAAGAAATTGATGCCTGTTCTCCTAGTCCATGTACTAATAATGGAATTTGCGTTGATTTGTCACAAGGACACGAAGGCAATTCATATCAATGTTTATGTCCTTATGGTAAGTACCATATTGTTTAATTAAGCAAGTTAATGAATTGAGTTAATGCCTATTAATTATTATTAAACCCGTTCTCCAACGCGTCAAATTTGACTTAAATTCATAACGATTTATTAGTAGTATATTCATTAATCCATAGCAATTTATAATTACGAATAGTATATGTATACTAAGTTACTTCAAGGTATTTATTGGTACGTCAGAAGCCATTAGAGCATATTCAACTTCAATATATGTTATGATGATTTTATTTGACATACAAGTTTATTTTACAAAAATACATAGGGAATTGATAGAAAATCAGTGACGAATTAAGTGACTTATAACTGTTACTACTCCCAATCTACGTCAATTATTTTTTGACTTGATTTATTTTTCCAACTGACAAACGTTTCACACATAATTCGCACAAATTGAGCATTTAATAGATGAAACTGTAAATATAATCGAACCTACAGAGAAAGGTAAATCAAATATAGAAATAATGTAGTTCAGATTAAATTAGGTTAGATTATGGTTGACGGGTGTTACATTCAAAAATTAAATGCTTGATGCTATTCCAAGAATAAATATTTGCGTCCAGATACCGGCGCTTACACAAAATATCATATATATGTCAAATCAGGCAATGACGTGGCCATGCTCTCACTATGTTTCTACTATCAATCCTCTTATGATTTGTTATGGATTAAAAACAATAATCCTACTAAGTTTCAACACCATCAAGAGAATTGCTAAATTTTCTCCATCTTTGTATTTCAATTGCTGTGCATGATACTCAAAAGTGGGCTAAAATGCAGAATTATCACTCCTCGCCCTCACATTAGTGACTAGGGATATCTCCGCGACAAATGCTAATAGGCCGCAAATGCCCCGTTTAACACACAATGGGTAAAATTTTTTAATAGACCTTCAGCAAAATATCAATAACTACAAAAATTGAATTCAGAAAGATAGGCTTCTGTCAAAATTATATTTTAAAAAAATTATTAAGGGTAGCATAAAATTAAAAACCCTCACATGTGCATACATTTTTAGTTGCTTCTCAAGTTACAGCTATTTTTTATACGAAAGTTTTGTATGTGTACAAAACTTTCGTATAAAAATAGCTTTAACTTAACTTAAGTTGACCTTCTAAAAAATACTTGCGGTCTATTTTTAATATACAATCTTTCTTAAGTTTAATCTTAATAGTGGGGTTATTTACTCATATACTCCAAATGGGATTCGATCTCTTTGTCTATATTTTTTTTATGATAATAGTTTATCAATTATCTGCTCGACGCTCTGTACAAGAATATAAATTTATAATGATGTCTAGAAACTGTCTAGAAATTATTATGGATAAGTGGACTATATTTTTGGAAACTCACTACAAACCTATGAATAGTATCGAAACATGTATAGTATACAGTAAAATTTTTTAGTCAGCCCAACCACATAAACCAATACATTTGTGACAGCCTCAAGCATTGAAATATGTACAACAAATGTGGGAATGGTTTGATTTGGAATTTTATAAATTCGTTAATGATCTCGTAATGTATTCTTCAATTGCTTTTAAAGACAAAACACTCTAAAACATTGACTATAAATTTTCATTATACGAAGTATACTTTTGTTATATAAAGAATGTGTTTGAAAATTCGAAACTTTTCATGAGTTTTTCATTGTAAATAACCCTCAAGATTAAATAAATACAAATACTTCTTCTCTTATTTTTCCATAATTAATGAATGCAAATTTACACAACAATATGTTCCACCTCCTCCTCCTTCTCTTTCTGCTTTGGAGCAGCAACTACAGCACATTAAATCAGCACAGTCAGCGGACAAGTTAAAAAGAAATGTTAATTGTTTTTTAATTACTAATGAAAATAGCAGAAAAAAATAACATAAAAACTTAAGAAAATTTAGTGCAAAAAAAAGAGAATCTTAACAAATACGGATTTTTTTTTTACCATATAATAAAATCGATACCCTCCAAAAATCATCTACTTTAAATTTTTAAGAGTTTTCCATTTATTTGTTTAAACAACGGTTTTTTTTTATCCTTCTATCTATCCTTCTATATTCTTACTAACATACAATTTTTTTCCTCCAAAACCACCCATTCAAATGGATATACATATAAACCTTACATATCTTCTATACTCTCGTTTATTGCATCTACCCTCCAAAAATCACCCACATAAAAATAAAAAAAAAAACAAGAAAATTTATCTATTTTTATTTCGACTTCTCTTGAATTTAAATCGACTATCAATTTCACATTTCGAAAATCCTTTTTCGGGAATTGCAAACAAAATTTGTTGGAAGAGAAAAAATTATTCAATTAGCTGCAAAGTCTGAGTTTAGATAATTTTATTCTCGAAAAGTGTGGGACGGGTGGTTGAGTCTTCACTTTTTATTTTTTTCAAATTTTTTTTTTATCATAACTTGTTTAGTGTTAGCAATACCGGGAATGGTTAAATCTCCGGGAAAATATTATACATAAATATTATTCCTTGAAAGTTATAAGGATAAATTATGACTTCTTTATGTCATTTATAATATAAACATATTTTCGGGTATTAATTTTATTTTGAAAATTATTTAGGGTTTACCATATTGGAATTAAAACATTTCTCGTTCATTTTTTGAGATTAACAACAAATAAATAAATTTTAGAACTACAATTTGTATGTATTATGTAGAACTTTACTCGATGTTTACATGAACGTGGTTGGAACCAAGTTTTCTAGCTGCAATTCTAGTCAACGTTTATGATGTGATCATTGCACAGTAGCAACTTTCCGGTCACTTTCATCAGCATTACTGTAAACTAGATTAAAAATAGTATTATATACTATAACGGAATCATAGGAAACGAACCACTTCACCAAATTTAAAAGTATCCCGAAATGAAGTCATCTAAAATAACCTGAATTGAACAATCTTTCAGCAACCTTGCAATCTAATTTGTTAAACTAAAATAAATAACACTTAAGTTCATTTACGATAATATTGATACACGCTGAACAGTATCGAAGATTTATCAATAATATGGTTCCACATGATTTCTTTCTAAATTTAAAACTGATCCACATTTGATATTGTGCAGAATATTTTAAAGCTCGGTAATGTTTTGTACAACTTGCATTTGCTTATGAGTAAAGTGAAGAATCAACCACATAAAATAAGATGGATCCTACACAATCAAATCTCGACTTTGCTTGTTGCGGTTATCACAATGGAAAAAATACATACCGATGAAACTTCAGTTACTTATGAAATATACGTCAAAAATTGGCCTTAACATTAAATGTTCCATGAACGAAACTAATGGATATTAGTTTGGCGATTAATATGGCATTCTGCAGTCGATAATATGAGAGACAAACATGCGCATGAAATTTCAGTAAGTTGTAAAATATACGTCACAAATTTACCTTAACATTAAATGTTACAAAGACGAAACTACTGGAAATTGGTTCGTCGATTATTCAAAAATATATGAGGTAGAAATCTTCCAATATATAAGTCATTATTTTGCAAGAGATACTGTGTAGTAAAAAATGTCAGATCACGCATATAAGAGCGGTAAATGTTCAGAATTCTAATTGAATGCAGTCGACACAAATTTCACATAATATCAAATTGCGTAATTTCAAATTAAATTGTTTATCGGGAACTATTGTATGGCAGCGAGACTTTAAAAGTAACGCATTTCATCAACCTTAGATCCATATTATGAATCTTTTGGTCAAGTATATTATGCTATAATATGAGAGTTTGTAGAAATATTGAACCACAATTATCAAAAAAATGTAGTATTGGAGATCGATAATATATTAGATTGCAATATAACGATAAATAAAAATGCTGGAACCAGAAGTAAGATTGAAGGTACTGGCTAGAAATAATCGTCAACAATGACTGTTTTTTTGGTGATACCCTATACTCCGGTGCCGTGTCATGCTTATATTCTTTGGTGTCATCTATATATGTTGATACCATACCAAATAATAAAATAAATTTATTTTACTTCATCAATTCAGCACTTTGATGCTAAACATAGGCACTATTATTATGACTCAGGAACATCATTTAATTATCTATGGTGCATATTCATTATTATCCATCGAGCTTAGGACTTTTGATGCCTATATTATAAGTTAACTTTTACTATAACATTGTCACTACTCGTAAACCATATATTTATCGCATTGAATGTCTTCCCTGTGTTGTAGCTTTTTTTTTTGCATTCCGGAAAAAAATTATTTATCTATCCGGATATAATTCCATCATCCATTCAATCCAATGGATACTTTAGACATAAATACTAAACATTTAATATTATGAACAATCAATAGTTTCACTCTATTTATGACTGGTGTTATCACAGAGTTTGAATCTAATATTGCAATAACATTTGGTATGATGCACTCATGTGGTTTTTATTTATATTTACTCATATACGAGTATTATATTATGTACGTATATACAGTCATTGATGATGAGCATTATGCATTTAAATAAAATGCATTGTCATTGTATTATGAAGTATTTTGGATGATTGATTTAAATCACTACCATCATACTGAATCTCAAATTAAAATTTTGAATTATTTATCTTGGAAAAGGGTTTGGATAAAAATGACTGAATATTTTTGATTCATGGCTAATTTTTGTATAAATCTATATTTTGGCATAAGCCAAAGAACTAAATCATTTATTGTACTCTTGTGGATATTTGAAGTATGCTTTTTATGTGGTTTCTTTTGATTTACTAAATTGGTTAGGCCATGAATATATTTTAGGCTGTGATTCTGTTTTCCGAATTTTGTTTATATTTTAGAAGACTGTGTCATGTAAGTAGATTAGTAACACTGGCCGTTATCCTTTATCATCATCATCATCATCATCATCATCATCATCATCATCTCAACCTTCAAAATGTCTGATGTGATGATATTCGTCACTTTCCAAGTCTTGTACAGTGATATACGATAATATCGATAAAAACATTGATGTGTCATTTTTTTTAAGTTGTTATACCACACTACTTTGCATTTATTTCTACGGATATGCCTGTACTATTCTCAAAATTATTCTAATAAAGACAGCTGATAATTATTCTAAGAAGGCGCATACGGTCACTACAGATCTATAACCGATTTTATATGTAACCTCCATTGTATACAATATTTGCTCAAATCGATCGATCTAAGCAGAACAAATGCATTTTATCGCCTCCATCTTTCTGACGAACTTTTTTTATTCTCTATGGCCTCAAAAACATTTTAATAATTCGAAATAAAATGATGTGTAAATCCATAGCTACCTAGTTATTTTTTTTTGTCACATGTTTATTCATCATTTCCAGAAACAAAACACTAATATCTATATGTTTTCGGTCACGATAACACATCAAACTGACATATACTGTGATTATTTTTTAAAATGAAATATTTTTGATCAATCAGGTAAAAAAATAAGTTTTCTTTCAGCATTTCTAGCTAACGTTCATAATATATATATATGATCATTCCAAAGTAGTTTATAATTAATGTGAATTCCGAAGACCCATTACCCTTGAATCCAATAGACCTTTTATTGAAATAATAAGAATAATGATTGCGATTTGAGGTTCGGGATAAGAGGTCATTAATAAAAATGTATGAATAGGAGATATAAGCTAACCTTGGGCAATTCTAGCATCAATTTTGAAAATATTAATAGTAGAAGACACAAAAGAACTTGGATTGTAAGACGTTTTAGAAAGTCTAAGATCAAATCTTACCATAAGAGATGATCTTTAATAATCATGCATCATGCGATCAGTCGCATCACACTGAACATGTGCGATTTTCGATCTAGATCGAAAACCGATGATCTTGAGATTAATGATAAAGACCTTCGATAAAATTGACAGAATGCCTATATGTCTGCAATTATGATTTTTTATGATAATTTCGGTAAATTAAGTTAAATGCTTAATTAGCTAAATTAACTTCATTCCATATTTGTGTAATACACACTTTAATAATGTCAATTAATATTTTTTGAATAAAATTGAAATGCCACTCCCTCGGTATTGATTTGATTGCCCTCAATTCCGGTTCAATTATCATACTCTTTTCTAATTCAAATTTTGCTATCACAGATCCAAATTGTTTTACAATTAATTGTTATGATACGAAATAAAAGGGATCTTTTAAGTTAATTTCGTTGTTAATTATGCGAATATAAATTGAGATATTTCTGAAGTACTTCGTCAGTCAATAGAAATGTTTTTTTTTTTTTTTTAAATATTTTACATATATTAATAATATATAGAGAATATTCCTATAAAGGATCTATCTAAATATATACGATATAGTATATGCTACTTGAAATTGAATGATGATTTTGAAAAGGGTCTGGCAGCCAGATATATTTATTTAAACATACTATCTCTCACTGATATGAAATTGAAATGTTACTTAAATGGAATAAAATTAATAATCATTAGTTACATTGTGTAATATACAATGTAATGATCGATATGATGCTTACTAATATTTGCTTGAAGGAATATATGTTCACAAAAGGTATTTATTTGATTTGGCAATTTTATTTATGTATCATAAATTATAAAGATATGACAATTGAACTGAAATTTATTCATAACTAATAAGAATCCCATCAAAAATTTTGATATTCATTGATATCGCAGGATGAAAAATGGTTACTGCTATGTTAGGCAACTAAAGATCATAATCCATCAGTATAATAACAAATCTACTCAATACAGGAACTTCATGCCATATTATGTTTTAATATGGCATAGAACTTAATAAAATTAGTTTTGATTTCCTAACGAACATTTAGTATTTTATGCGTCAATTGATGAGCTCAAAAATATTTTTTCTTTACGGTTTATATGTCATTCATGTATAGCGAAAATGCCTCCTTTTTACTTCTTATTACTATATACATTCATTCATCCATTTATTTTTTGAATCTTTCTTTGCCAATTTATTACAGCTTGGAATATAAGTGGTCAGTATTATTACAGTGAAAAAAAAAATAATTAAAAAAATTCTACAATTTTATAATCCCATATTTTCATCGTCATTCAAACTACAGATTTAATATATATGGAAAATGAGCCATGAGCAGTCAATGAATGATCAGTGGTTTTCAATCGTGATATCTCATTAGAAGATTAGTTCACGTACAAAATATTTTCTAAAATTGCTACTAATATAAATAATAATTTCATTTATTTATCATTTATATACTTTCAGCGACCACTTGACGAATAGTTACTAACCCAAATTAACTACGACTTTAGATTTTAATTTGGTTCACATACTTTCTAGCATACTGGTACACACTTCTGACCACTCCGATAGGAAAGTCGTAGTCGTTCCACATTTCTATATGTCGTAATCGAGAAAATAATAGGCAGTTATAATCTCCGAGAGATCGAACAACCACGGCCGGAACGCTTATACCCTCAATGTACTAATTCAAAATTAAATTAACATATTGATAATGTGTATCGTGAAATGTGAAAAATTATATATTCAAATTATTAAATTACATATTTAATTACATTATGTTCAAAACGTTTAAGTATAAGTTATTATAATAACTTCATCAACTAAGGGTTGGTTAAACATAAAACTGTCATTTTTATTTTTCCAACAGAATATTACTTTTAATATATTCAAATGGTTGAGAAAAGTCATCTTGTTATGTCCTCAAGAGTATTCTTGGTAATAAAAATTAATTGTTATGACCAGAAAAATGTTAAATAAACTCATTCCGGTTGCATAATTGATTTTATTATAATACTTTTGTTGGGGTTTTGTTTAATTAAAAGCTTAAGGTTTTTTTTTACCACATATATATATATATATATATATATTACATTTTATGAATTTCAATTATCCTTTTTCCAGAGATATTTACTTTGTCTGTACGTTGTTGAATTAATGAGTTTTAATTGTAAATTATTTGTAGACATAACAAAAAGTGAATGAACTCTAATTGTTTCGTGGGTCACGCTTTTTTCGCTCAGTTCATATAGACTATGAATGCAAATGGAGAATTCCATATAAACCAAAATTATGTTAAGTTTTGGAAACTCCTAGTTTATATAACATGACAGGATCAAATAAAAATTCGTCGGAAAAATATTTTACCAAAATGCTGGATTCTGATAATTTGAGTTAGTACCAAGTATAGGCAGTTATCTGTGGTCCTGGTAACTCGCACTTTCGAAACTTTTCAACAACATGCAAATCGTCAATTATGGAAAAGTATATGATTTGGAACAATGAATGTTAGATTCTCATGTTTGAACAGCCGAAATTAATGGAGCATATTTACGAGTGAAAAACTTTCGGTTTTTTTTTTTTGAAAGCCAATAACAGTAACGCAGTCGATTTATTATTAAGAAACAATGCAATGTCTTAATAAAAGAATACAAATATAAGTCATAGAAGAAAACCATGCATCAGCAATACCTGAAAATGATGCATTTTATAGTTAGATGATACGACGTATTTATAGGATAATATATATTGGGAATTTGTATGATTGAGTACGGTACAGATAAATCATTGTGATGATTTCCATGCGGTTATGCCATCTTGTGATTGATGGTACAATATTCAAACACAAAAGAGTTCACAATGATACTTGGTTATCGTCGAGGTTATCCCCAAACGGTCGAACACGTAACCAAATAGACTACATAAAAAATAGCAAAGGGTGGAAAAATGCACTGTTGGATGTTTCGCAGATTTAGATAATAGATAAAAGATTAGAAACATTTGTAAATCATTGAGGCATGAGTTATGTCTATGAGTTTATATATGTAACCGTTCATGAGATATTTTCAATTTTGCAACGAAAACTGTACCTGTTTTTTGTTGGTATGCTCTCCTGATACAGATCTTCAATTTATGATAAAAAAAAATCGATTTGTGTTGATGATACACGATACCCAAATAATAAAGAAATGAAACATAAAATACAAAATCAACAACAGCATTATATGTAATGTACACAATCTATGAACAGCATTTCAATTGGATAAAAAGATTATGGAAGCTTTCCTTTTGAATGGAATAAACACATCGAACAGTTCAGAACACGATGCATATTTAATTAATCAGAGGGAAATTTTTCATCCGGAAATTGCTGATTGATCTCAAATGAGACACGCCGCCTCAAATGGTAACCCGTGGTATTGTATTGTACCATAAATACCACAAAGTGGACCTGAACAAAATACCAACAATATATTGAATTTTATTATTTATGGTTATCGATGATATTCCAACTGAATGGGCTGAATTGGTTACGATGAAGGTTAAATGTATGAGAAGGTATATGTGAGAACTGGTGTCGTATATCATTTTAATCAAAACAATAAAACAGGATCCTGTAATAATTATTCAAGGAAAGATCTTCAGTTCAGTTGGATTTAAATTCGAGTATTATGAAAAAACCAGACTGTTTATATATTAATGGATTGTACAAATCCATTAAGAATATATTATGTCTTGATCGTATTTTATAATGTAGATATGTAGATATGTTTGAAAAGGTTATTGCATACATTCCAAATTAATTAACATGATGACGTATTTTGCTTAAATCTGGACTTAAGGTGATGATGATGAATGATATAGACACTCAATTTCTATCCAGAAATTGAAAAGTTTCAATCCACTAGAAGAAATTGCTAAAAGTTTTTTTTTTAAAATGACTGTTTAGGAATAATTTGAAATCTTGATTTGATGACTTATGTGCATAAGCAATTCCGCTATTAATAACCGATATACGAATGAAAGATTGAGGAATATCTTAGTAGATAGGCAGGAGAACTGTCAGTTGTCATTAAATTTATCGATTTAAAATTATGCGATTTGAAAGAAACTAAATGTTTGTGACACGTATGTACTCATATGTTAAAAGAGGATATGTCATATGTCCTGCGAACCAATCACATAAACATTAGTATATAATCATTTTATCATATGTGAATAAGTTGCACAAAGATATAAAAAAGGATAATAAAAAAGATAAAAAATTATTTTTATATTACATTACTCCTAAGTTTTAACTTTCATTTCTTTGCTAGGTAATACAGAAAAGCAAAGCATGAATACGTTATTATATTTATTTTCAGCATAAATTGAGTAAGAAAATCTTTCAAAATTATTATAAATCTTGTCACGTCCTAGAAAGCTCTATTTTCTTAAACCTACCCTATAGCTATATGACTACTTCTAGCAAAGTAATGGTTTTTCTTTTTCATATATTATTCTTGTTTTATATTAGGATATAAATAAAAAAAAAAAATTACACGGCTGTACATGATAATATAACGTATGCATAGAACGAAACCAACAAAAAAAAAAATACAAACCTCCAAGTTTGTTCAACTTGGAGTCTCATTCACAGTATGAAACCAATCAATAAACTTTCTACAGTTTGTAATCAACTCAAATCTAGTCCGATTATCAAACTCCATCAGGTATCAGTATTGAATTTCAGCAACATAATTGAGTCAAATGAGTGTTTACCCCAATATGTAGATAGTAATTCGACTTTGACTCCACGCGGAATCTTAGGGACGTCAACGAATCACCACACATTGTTCACGGTTTCTGGTCAGCACCTTCACCTCACTCCATCCCCTTCCGCTGGCACTAGCCTCCTTAATAACGGTTCTTCGACACGTTTTTTTTAGATGACCGGGTCTTTTGATACCCTGCGGATTCCAATCAATTGCGTATTTTACACATATCACTGACCGTTCGTCTTATTGTATGACCGATCCATTTCCATTTTTTTCGGCTGACAGTTTTGTTCATCGCCAGTCTCTACAAATTTTCGTTTGATATTGTATTTGGTCAGACATTTTGTGGTATGCGCCTGCGGCACCTATTGACTTACATTTTTAACACAATTTTAGATGTTACGCAACCATACAAACCAATATACACATTTTTTTAAAAATAGCCAATTTTAGATTTTTTGATATCTGTGTCGACCGCCATTCAGCATTGAGTTGTCATGTTGCAAAATTAAAGTTTCGTGTCTCTGCTGGTTAAACGTATCAATTATAGTCGATAGCGATGTCACGAGAGAGTTTCGTGAATTTGAGAATCTCATTTAATACACATTTAATCGAGCAGATTCCACCAAATACAGAGCATGTGTTTGGAATCATGAATATACGGCGTTGTCGTCGATGTTGATGGTTCGCTACGTTTGAATCACTACTTTTTATGCTTCGTGCTTCAGATTATTGTAGTGGGTCCAATGTTCATCGCTGGTCTTGATGCGACGTAAAAAATCTTTCCTTTTCAGCCGTTGAAGCAGCTGTTTACCACTGAAAAAACACCGTTTGACATCTCGAAACTTTAATTCAGACGCCATCCATTTTCGTTGCTTTTGGCAAGTGTTGTGTGATCAATTTCTAATGATGCTGCAAGTTTATTTTGCACCAGACATGGGTCTTCAGCGAGTAATGCTTTCAATCCTTTGTTTTCAAACTTTTCTCGTGCGCCAGAGCATTCTTTATCGTTAACATCAAAATCGTTATTTTTGAAACGTAGAAACCAATCTCTGCATTTGTTTCCAACAGTACATGGTCGCAGTAAACTTCCATAAGAATTGTATTAAGAGAATTTTTTTTGAAAAATAATAATGCAGTTAAATTCACCCGTAATATTTTTTGTCACGAAATTCGACATGTTTAATGCTATGAAAATGTATGTTATTTACGCTTTGACGAAGGAAAATATAGCGCCATTTCAAGCCTGATTGTTGACCTTCAAGATATAGTTTAATATATGCAAAACTTAACGCTATCTACCAAGAATATTTTACAGATTTATTGATATTATTGTGCATGATATATTGAGTTTTGGTGTGTTATAGATGATATTAGATGCGAATTTATACATTATGCATTATTGTCGATTGAATGGCCAACACTATTTAATATGCTGTATGTCGACTGTAAGCTGATATTTGATGCTATTGATCGTGGTATATTACCACGACTAATACTATAAATTTATGGAATGCCGTTGAAACTGATGAAAATAACATAAACTCTAAATCGTGATTTCACATTATGAAGTTTTTGCATCATGAAAACAACAAGCTCGGTAAATGATTGAGAATTTATTGAACCTATAGCTAACTTTGATGAATATGATTGTCTAGCGAAAATAGTATAATTAGATCGATTACTTTGCAAAATAAAATGGAAATTTTAACTATAGAATTTCTACATAAAATTAAATGTTTCAAACAATTTTACCCGTAAATACACTTAATATAAATAACCGAACCTTGCATCTGCTTCAGCAGCACTATAAATTGTCAAAAAACTTTCCAAGTATTGGAAGTCCTCTACTTCATCTATTACTTCGACGCTGACTGCAAGCGAACGTTATTGTTAATATCACCTAAACCATGTGTACCCATAACAGCCCATGTTGTTAGAAACCAAAAATTGCATTACCTGCTAATACACTAATCCACTATTTCCAATATTAATTCACTTATAAGTTTTGCTTAAAGCTAATTAGAATTGATAAAGCTCATGCTATTTTTTTCAATTATTTTCAGGTTATACTGGTAAAAACTGCCAATTTGAGTCAGATCCTTGTAATCCGTCAGAGTGTCAAAATGGAGGATCTTGTATTGGAAATTCAACTCACTTTAGGTAAGTATTTTAAGTGAAATTAGATATTAAATTGTAAGGTGGAAGAGAACGTCAGTTGCCTCTTAAATTTATTTGGTCATAGTTCTACATGTATGTTGTTTCAACATATCTGATACCTTACGTTATTGCATACTTTTACCCATATATTATTAGTAGTCTGGAAATCAACCTATTATGAGATGTCGTCAATTCTGAAACTTTCAACAAAATATACTAACGGTTAATTTCTTCCCCTAATTTGTATGTTCGTTTGTTTCGTTTTTTTTTTAAATACCACAAAAAACGTATAATTAATAATGTTCTTGAACATAAATTAACTTACTCAAAATGTATCCAATTTAGAAAATATCATATAATTATACCATTCGCGTAGGGTGTAGTTTGCATATGGGTAAACAACCACCTAGCATTTATAATTTTATACAAAATTCTACATAAAATGTAAATTATTAATTAATATATAATTATGTATCCTATAATTTCCCATGTTATAAGAGTGTTTTACAATTATTAATTTTAACATAATTAATAATGTACAAATAAAATTCTATTATTGTCAATATTTAACAATGCAACCGCTCGCCGCTTATCGAAAAGTTGTATAGAGGGAAAAATAATAATAGCAATATTTAAGCAAACTACAATATGTTTCGGGATAATAATTTACCATCCAGAAACTATTCTATATAAATGTGTATCTATGGCTCTTCCTCTTTATGTGATCTGAAAATCAATATTGCTGCAATTAATATTAATGGTATTTTCCTCGGGAGAAAAACAACAAAACGGGGAAGAAGAACCGTAAACAAAAAAAAAAAAAAAACAGGGCCATATAATAATATATTGTATTATATGACCTCAGTATTGTTTCTGACTATTTGCATACAACAATTAACAACAATATGCATCTTTTTTTCCTATTATTTAGATGCGATTGTACAGTTGGATACACTGGCCCACTGTGTCAACATAATTTAAATGAATGTGAATCGTCCCCATGTGTGCATGGCATATGTGTGGATCAGGAAGATGGTTTTAGATGTTTTTGTCAACCAGGTATGCAAATTTGTTATTTTGTATTTTTTTTTCTATTCCTTTTAAATAATTGTATAATATGTATGAATAACACATCCTATATCTGCATTTACAAACAAGATTTAATTATGTCTACATTTATACCATACTTTGGTGCCTAGGGTGACACTACGATGTTAACTTGACATTTATAATATGAATGTGCTAAACGTGACTCATTATGTAACAACAATATGTAACAATTCTACATTGTGAGATAGTTGCAAAGATTATATAAAATAGTTCGGTATTGGAGAGACCATGTTGAAAGAATACCAGATAATAAAATCGCAAATATTACAATGAAACAATACCCAACTATAACACGGCATTTATGAAGGCCTCCGAAAAGATGGTGAGAAAGTTGAACATCCGCATTGTAAAACTAAATTATTAGAAAAACACAGGTCTATGACCTAACGAAAGCAGAAGAAGCAAAACAAGCAGAAGAAGAAAAAAAAGTAGCTTGGTAAACTAATTCGGCCTCTTATATCGGTAATTTCATAACTTTTATGCATATGGTGATCGAAGTTGCTGACACATCTACAGTGATTGTTACCTATAATTACACGATCAAAATAAATGGACAATTAATTATACTGCAATCAACAATTAGACATTCGACGTAACTTTAGCTTTTATCACAAAGATCGCTTCGGAGAATTTTAGGTACATTTTACACGTTTCCCCCATCTAAAGTTCAACAGGCGACAGCCGTCAGAGAAGAGATATCTTTTAGAAAATGCAGTATTTCGCTCACAAACGATTTTTTTAATTTGCATCCGTGTACACCGAATATAACCTTTGAGAATATTTGAAAGAAGATTGTACGTCAATAAGACAAAAATGATTTCCCAATTAAAATCAATATTTACGATGAAATCGAGGCCATGACACCTGAAATCCTGAATGAGCACGAATGTACGAAGGAGAAAATTGTCACCACTTACCAGACATTTTTGATAATTAAACAAAAAAGATTCCCCATTAATGTGGTCGCACGACCCCAATCAGATATTAACTTCAAATCATTCTTAAGAGAGTAGTCTATATTTTGACGCAAAAAATTGACCATGTTCTCCGTTGGCTTTCTATTATAAAAATATGACTACTGTAGAGTACTGTCATCAGTATAACTGACAATTGGGTTTTTGGTTAGGCATAGTCATTAATAAAAATTAAGAAGAGAGTGATTGAACTGAGTCCTGGAGAACCCTTGCATCAAGTTTAAAATCGTCATATGTGACGCCATCCAAAACAAACTGAATTGAACGTCCCTTCAGAAACTCTTCTTATTACACTAGGATAGATCAGCAGTCGCTAATAATTCTCACGAGTGTTTAAAATTTGACATATTATAATTTTAACCAAGATAGAATAGCCTCCTGGGCATTGACGTTAAAAAGCATTCAGGCCGTGATTGGAGGGTTTCTAGGAAAATTTGTAGCTAACATATTCTACTTTAAATCTAGAGCCAATGAAAATCACCGCAACATGGCGACTGTGCCGCCATTACCAAAGCA
>JANSTX010055656.1:0-10006 GCA_027564355.1 Penthetria funebris
ACATTTGTGAATTTGTATCAGGAATTCATAATCTTCGGAAAATCTTTTTTAATTTAAAATGCAAATATCTCGTAAACAGTTAAAGATAGAGTTTTCGTGTATAAGAAAGGAATATGTAGAAAATCGCTGTGCATCTTTGGCAATTGAAAGCGGTGCTAAAGCCTAAGTAACAGCATGAGATTTTTTAGTTTTACAGACTTCATATTGCTGCTGAATATCTGGCATATGTGTACAAAATGTAGAAGGTATTAGTACGTATATTACCGTTTATGAGATATTTTCATTTTAAATTTTTTAAAAAAATTTGAAGATTATGAAATCTTGATACGAATTCACAAATCTACATTTGCCTACATTTGTGAATTTGTATCAGGAATTCATAATCTTCAGAAAATCTTTTTTTTAATTTTTAAATGCAAATATCTCGTAAACGGTTAAGGACAGAATTTTCGTGCATGAGAAAGAAATATGTAGAAAATCGTTGCGCATCTTTGGCAATTAAAAGCGATGCTAGAATATTAGTAATAGCATGAGATTTTTTAATTTTACAGACTAGATATTGTTGCAGAATACTGGCTTATGTGTACAAAATGAAGAAGGTATTTACACAATGTCCCTATCTCTAACCGTTTACGAGATATTTCAGTTTTGAATTTTAAAAAAAAATCTGAAGATTATGAATTCCTGAAACAAATTCATAAACTTACATTTTCCTCCGTTTGTGAATTTGTATCAGGAATTCATAATCTTCAGAAAATCTTTTTTATTAAAAATGCAAATATCTCGTAAACGGATAAAGATAGAGTTATCGTGCCTGAGAAAGAAATATGTAGGCAATCGCTGCGCATCTTTGGCAATGGAAAGCGATGCGAAATTCTTAGTAATAGCATGAGATTTTTTTATTTCGCGAACTAGATACTGTTGCAGAATATCTGGTATATGTGTACAGAATGTAGTAGGTATTAGTACGTATATAACAGTTTACACAATGTCCGTACCTCAAACCGTTTACGAGATATTTCCATTTTAAATTTTTAAAAAATTCTGAAGATTATCAATTACAGATTCAAATTCACAAATGTAAATCTTCCTACATTGTGATTTTGTATTAGGAATTCATAATCTTTGTTAACGGTTAGAGATTGAGTTTTCGTGTCTGAGAAAGGATTATGTAGAAAATCGCTGCGCATCTTTCGCAAGTGAAAGCGATGGTAAAATCTTAGTAATAGCATAATAATTTTTAGTTTTACTGACTAGATATTGTTGCAGAATATCTGGCATATGTGAGGAAATTGTAGTAGATATTAGTACGTATATTACCGTTTACACAGTGTCCCTATCTCTAACTGTTTACGAGATATTTCCATTTTAAATTTAAAGAAAAAAACTGAAGATTATGAATTCCTGTTACAAATCCACAAATGTACATTTTCCTACATTTGTGAATTTGTATCAGGTATTCATTATCTTCAGAAATTTTTTTTTTAATTTGAAATGCAAATATCTCGTAAACGGTTAAAGATTGCAGAATATCTGGTATTTGTGTACAAAATGTAGTTGGTATTAATACGTATATCAGCGTTTATACAATGTCCTTATCTGTAACCGTTTACGAGATATTTTCATTTTAAATTTTAAAAAAATCTGAAGATTATGAATTACAGATGCAAATTCACAAGTGTACATTTTCCTACATTTGTGAATTTGTATCAGGAATTCATTATCCTCAGAAAATTTAATTTAAAATGCAAATATCTCGTAAACCGTTAAAGATACAGTTTTCGTGCCTGAATCATTAACCGTTTACGAGATATTTCCATTTTGTGTTTGATAAAAAATGTTGGTACATTTTTCTACATTTGTGAATTTGTATCAGGATTTCATAATCTTCAGATTTTATTTTTAATTTAAAGTGGAAATATCTCGTAAACGGTTTTAGATAGCGACATTGTGTAGACGTTAATGTACGTACTAATACCTACTACATTTCGAACACATCTGCCAGATATTCTGCTTTAACAATTTGTCTGGAAATTTAAAAGATCTCTTGGTATTACTGGGATTTTAGCATCGCTTTCAATTGCCAAAGATGCGTAACGATTTTCTACACATTTTATTCTTAAGCACGAAAACTCTACCTTTAACCGTTTCCGAGATACTTGCATTTTAAATTAAAAAATTATTTTCTGAAGATTATGAATTCCTGATACAAATTTACAAATGTAGGAAAATGTACCAACAGTTTTCATCAATTACTAACCGTGATATTTCCATCTTGTATTTGATAAAAAATATTGGTACATTTTCCTACATTTGTGAATTAAAAAAGGCAAAAAAGCAAAATTCTGAGTTAGTATCAGGAATACATAAAATGACGAACAAATTCTGCATTCTAAACTTTCCCGCCTATGAAACTTATATTAATTTTGAATAGAGGGCATGTTCGTCAATTTAGTACATAAACGAATAGTATTATTCTTAAGTAAATACGTGCTTTAAATTTATGTTCGTCATTTAAATTTACAAAATATATGCTACTTTTTTATGTTAACCACGTGTTTTTCGATTGTGCAAACATGTGTTTTCTTTAAATTTCCCACCTATGAAACTTATGTTTATTTTGAGTAGAGAGTATGTTCGTCATTTTATGAAACCCCCATTATACTTTGTCAGAATGTTCCTTTTTTGTTCCGTTCGAAATAAACATAAGTTGTATAAGCGGGAAATTTAAAGATAGCACATGTTTTTACGATCGACAAACCTAAAAACCTAAAAAAGTAGTAAATATTTTATAAATTCAATTCTCGTGTTGCGCTTAAGAATAATTGAATTGGTTTATGTACTCCTGATAACATGTATCTATCAAATCATCGCATATTCAATCTGGGTCTGATGCTAAACGGAACAAAAAAGCAAAATTCTGACTTAGTATCAGGAATACATAAAATGACGAACAAACTCTGCTTTCTAAAATTTTGTTTTGTTCCGTTCAAAATAAACATAAGTTTCATAGCCGGGAAATTTAAAGATATCTCTAAGATTTTAGCATCACTTTCAATTTCCTAGATGGGCAGCGATTTTCTGCATATTATATTCTCAGACACGAAAACTCTATCTTTAACCGTTTCCGAGATATTTGCAATTTAAATAAAAAAGAGATTTTCTGAAGATTATGAATTCCTGTTGCAAATTCAAAAATGTTGGAAAATTTACCAACATTTTTTTCATCAATCACTAACCGTTTACGAGAGATTTCCATTTTTGTATTTGATGAAAAGTGTTGGTACATTTTCCTATATTTGTGTACTTGTATCAGGATTTCATAATCTTCAAAAAAATGTTTTTAATTTAAAATGGAAATATCATGTAAATGGTTAGAGATAGGGACATTGTGTAAACGTTAATATGCGTACTAATACCTACTACATTTTGTACACATCTGCTAGATATTCTGCATCAACAATTAGTCTGTAAAATTAAAAAATCTCATGCTATTACTAAGATTTATGCATCGCTTTTAATTGCCAAAAATGCGTAACGATTTTATGCATGTTTTTTTCTCAGACACATAAAATACATTATTTTTAACCGTTTCCGAGATATTTGAATTTTAAATTAAAAAAGATTTTCTGAAGATTATGAATTCCTGATACAAATTCACGTATGTAGGAAAATGTACCAACATTTTTTTCATAAATCGCTAACCGCATACGAGATATTTCAATTTTTTTATTTTTTTTTTTTTATGTAAAAAACGTGGTAATAATATAGTATTTATTATAATACATATTTCATTCTTAGACACGAAAACTCTATCTATAACCGTTTCCGACATATTTGCATTTTAAATTAAATAGACCTTCTGAACATTATGACATCCTGATCCAAATTTAAGTTTTTTAACAAAGGATGTAAAATGGAGAAATACGCCTTAATCCTACTACATTTTATACACATATGCCAAATATTCAGCTACAATATATAGTAGCTGAATAATTTCCATATGTGTATAAAATGTAGCAGGCATTAGTACGTATTTTACCGTTTACAAGATGTCTCTATCTGCAACCGTTTACGAAGCATTGAAATTTTTGTTTTTGATGAAAAATGTTAGTATATTTCATAGGTTTGTGGATTTGTATCAGGACATCAAAATCTTCAGAAGATCTATTTTATTTAAATTACAATCATCTTTAAAACGGTATTAGATGGAGTTTTCGTGACTGAGAATGAAATATGCAGAAAGTCGGTGCACATCTTTGCTAATTGAAAGCGATTTTGAAATCTCCTTAATATTACGAGTTTTTTTTGCTTTTTAGACTTTGTATTGTAACTGAATATTAGTCATATATGTTTAATTGGTACATAATCTGTGCTCCATCGCATTGTTGAATATATCACAGTAGTTCAAGTCATACTGCTTGAATTAGTCGAAAATTATCGCTTCTATAGCGATAATTTTCATATATGCATAGAAACTTTGTACACATATTAAAAAAAATATTAAGGATTTTTTTTTCTGCATTCTACTATTTAGGCTCTGTTGAAATAAAGGTTGAGAACAAGGTTTAATATTTTAGGTACAATTTTAGTTTTACATTTATAGCCGTCGCTAAAAATGAGCTTTTGTATAGTTACGTCATTAACACATGTCATTACATGTGGACAAATAAAGCTTAATAAAATATAAATTGTTATACATTAAATGGGGAAGATCAGCTGAAAATGTATTTCATTCATAAATGCCTTTACTAAAAGAAAATTGTTATATCATTTTCTTATAACGTCATTTGGTTTTTAGTCGGTCATACTGTAACAACACGTATACATTTCGTTAATAAAATTGTGAAAATTTTGTTAAGTGAAAGGTAAAATTTTCCTATTCATTTGTTGGGTGAGTTTTCATTAAATTTTATAAGGTTTTTAATTTATACAGTTATAAATGGAATTTTAAAATTTTAATTTCTTAAATAGAGAATAGAATTTTATTAGAATTTCGAATATTTAATTAGAGGTGTGCCGTTGTCGCATATTTGTATGAACATTTTTATTATTCAATTTGGAAAATTTATTTAAACTTTTGCAGATTCAAAAAATTCTTTTAAATATTGTGAAATTTTTACAAAATTTAAAATTATTTTATTTTGTACATTATAAGTTAATATTACAAATATGTATATTTTTATAAATTCGTATATCGTATAATTTTCATATAGTCATTTCAATTTATCGATTTTCCAAAAACAAAAAAAAAAACAGAAAATAAAAGTAGAATGTACTTGTGTATTATCAACAGGTGTGTTTTGATATTCTCAACCTAAATAAATACAATATTTAGCACACCTACACATTAGTAGAGTTGTGGTATTAAAATAATAAGTTTATCATAATTGAAATCCCTTAGAAAACCTTTTTTGAAACAATGGAGAATATGGGCAACAGACATAAATTATTTATTGCAAGTATTGTATCTACATTTATATTCTCATCGAGTGCAATGGGGTTCTTTACCAATACTGGCAAAGTAAGTTACCCTTTAAATTCATTAAATGAAGAATTAAATTTATTTTTTTTTGTGTTTTGAAGGAACCATATTTAACTGATTCAATTCTTCGAGATATTGTCGATCGCATGGGTAAAGATTTGGTAGATTCTGCCGATTCATATATTGATCCAATACCATTAAATGAGATACCATCACAATTGGCATTAATGGCACGTCAAAGTCCAAGCCTTGAAGCCGAACAATTAGATTATGGTTCACTATTAGATGGAAATCCAAGTCCATCATTAAGAGATCAAGAATATTTGCAGCACAGTTCTTTGTGGGGACATCAATATGTTTCTGGTGGAACTGGTGAGGGTCCGCGACGACTTAAACCACAAGTTAAAACTGATGCAACATTACCGGCATATTGTAATCCACCAAATCCATGTCCGGTAGGGTTCACCGATGAACAGGGATGTCAAATGGAATTTGAAAATACTGCAGCATTTAGTCGTGATTATCAGGCGGCACAAGAATGTATGTGTGATGGTGAACATATGTTTGATTGTGCTGGTGGTCAAGTGCAAGATGATAGTAATAGACAAATGAATTCGGATTTGGAAAGTTTTTTGGCAAGACAATTTCATACAGTCGAACATAAGAATTTAGTTGCTAAGAAGTATAAACTAGCTAAGGTATGTGTACCAAAATTATGATATGAATATATTTTCATAATTTAAAAAAAATGTTATAGAATTGTTCATGATTATAAATCATGTTATTTGTATTAAATACAAATAGCAATGGTTAATCTATTGAATACTATTTTAACAAATATTCCCAAACTGGTACAATCATGCATTTACGTGCATTTATTTATTGTTTTCATAATGTATGCATAAGTTCCGTAAATGTTGATTGTCAAGGATTATATCGTATTTACTTTAATTAATGTAATCTTAAGAAGAGACAGTACATCATGCTGACTGTCGATGATGTTTTTAGTGCATATATAGGTACTTGTATAATAAACAATTGAAATACACATTTGTGCTCTTTACAGGATTAAGCAAGGTGATACCGTACATGCTATAGTTCTCGCACATACTAAAGTTAGCCCTTATCGATAATTTAGTTATCAACCACTCATTACATAAGGTTGGAGTATCACACACTTCACTAATAATGGGATCCAGCATTGATGCAATGCTATTCAAGTTTACCATCAATATTCCGAGTGATATTATAGGCGCCGGCTACCTTACCACTCTTTATATGTATAGTTTTGTTATATAGTCTTTGGTCAACCGAACTCTAAGCAAACTTCGAGCTTATTCAGGAGCTCAAGAAAGTACTCAGCTCATCTTTCTATTTGCTTCATCTCATTTGAGATCATTAAATCATCCCAAGATTTACATTCACTTCTAATAGTATGTTCTGTTACTTTTCTTTTCTGACGGAAAGTTTCCCTCATGTGGAATAATTGAATTTGCAAATACATTGCGCCCGAACTATAACGTTTTCAAAAAATGTACACTTATTCTTCTGTGCACTTTTACCAACATCTTTGTCCATCACATTTCTATTGTTAATTACACATTTAATATTGCGCCTACTTATTATTAAATTCTATGTTTCATCACTAATCCATTTCCTATTTTCATATGTAATGGAATCAAGAACGTTTTTACAAACTTATATCAATGCGCCAGCGAATGTGTTGCAGTGTCGCCGATCATTGTCATATACTTAGCAAATCGCTTCTGAACCGTTGCTTAACAATTCCAAGTTGACTCTTTATGTCAACCATAGATATTTTACCTTTATAAGTTCAATCATCAAATAATGATCACGAAAAAAAATCCACCTCTCCATTACTACAAATGTCCAACAGAGAATTTGTCCATCGTATATTATTTTTTAAATGTATTCGGAATTCACAAGTAATATTATTGATTAAATTAATTTTTTTAAATTGCAGTCTGTAAACCCATATCTACAGGGAGAATTGTTACCAGTTGCAGCAAAAAAAGGCAATCATGTATATTAAATAATATTCTTAAATATTATTTAATTTAATTTAATTTTTTGCACTATGACGACTATTACGCGCACTTAAAAGGATAAATGAATAAATTAATAATAATAATAATAATAATAAAAAATAAATAAAACAAGAATAAATCTAAATTTAAGTACAACAGTATTAATAATCATATTTTAATAAAAAAAAATATAAATAAAGTATAATACTGGAATTAGAGTAAATATTTAAAATGATGAAAATAACAAAAAAAAAAAAATTTAGAAAATATATTAACACTTTATAGGTAATTTCGATGAAATTTGTAAACGCAACTAAAAAAATTTACCATATCAGGCGCGATAAAATTGAGTAAAATAATAAATTAAATTAGAAAACCACAAATATTAAATATAGTAATGTGTTTTGCCATAAATTCTTTATTAAAAATTAAAAGGTGAAATTTTCATATTTACTATGTTTTTAAAAATTAAAAATTCTTCTTTTTCCATAATTAAAAAAAAATTATTTGTATATACCCACCAAAATTTCAATTTATTTTTTAGTTATTTCCCTTTCAATAGTAAAGCTTAATTGTCGGTATCTTAAATACCAACACCGATATTAATAAAAACACGTGAGGGACATCAATAACTGCAATAAATTGTTTGTTAATGATAATATTGAAATTGTACTAATGTCTACAAAGAATAGTTTTATTGTAGATTTTAGAACAGTGATGATGGCATCGATGTAATTAACTTTTAATTTTTAATGATAAATTCATGCATTTCTGAATAATATTCTTTTATTACAGTTATTGAAACACCATTTACGCGGTTTTTTTTTTTTTTTTTTTGTTTACAGTAGTTGTTGTATGACTCGATTGAAATTCTAGTTACAAATGTTCATTTTTAAACGTATGTCGTAATGTCGACAAGCAATAATTAATGATTTCCATTATTTTGCTTCACTTGATATTTTTATACTTTTATGTTTAATTTATAACATTTATTGTTGTTTTAAACTAAGCGTACATTGTTAAGAAATTTACTGTCACGTGTACATACAGTGCTGATTTGAATTCCATTTCATCGATTCAACAATTATTATTTAATTATCTCATTATGGTATAAGAAATGTTATGCAAATTAAATTCATACATACAGTATAGAATTTCATAAATACTTGCACCACTCTTGCTCAAGTGTAATTGAACGAAAATTGTTGCACAGTTTATCTTGCAATATTTTTCTATCAATACATAATATTATAATATTTTTATATTTTTATTATAATATTTTTCTATCAATACATAAGTCACAGTCACATTATAAGAGATACTTTATTCATAATAATAATAATAATTATAATTATTTTTATTTGTATCTAAAATGTCAAGCTTCATAATGTAATGTATTCTTTCTTATTAATTGAACTTATAAAGAAATATTCACTTGACGTTGACGTCTGACAAACTTTTACCTAAATACAGACTGATGATTTAGGTCGAATGAATTGTTGTCCATCTTAGGGTTTATTCACGATGATCCACAACTTTATTTCGAAACAATATAGTTTCGATATTGAATTGAAATCGTTACATGTTTATACGCATCTAATATGGTATCCAACTGTCCCATCAAATTGTGTATAATGTAATATGGTTGAAATTCTTACTTTCTGTAAACAAATATTACACGATACAACTTTTATCGAATTAGATGAAAATCGGATGAAATTTCCCGTCTACACGAAACTCAATTTGTTTCTTATTTTACAAATTATTTCAGTAAAATAATTAATTGAATTTAGAGAGCTGCAATTTTAAATACTTTTTGTTATTTTACTGTCAAATTTATTAAAAGCGCACACTATTTTATTTTGATATTTTTTTTTTTTTTTTTAAATCCATTACAATTATTTATTTTGGCTTTTAATTCGATTTTTGATTGACACATAACTGAAAATAATTAAATATGAATTGATCATTTTTGGACACTTGCAATTCAACTACAAAACATCATAAACTTATGATCCATTTCAATTATAAAATTATGCTTAAAAGATCTTTGTTTGATGTAAAAAAAAATCCATTTTTGATCTTATCACTTTATGCATAATTTTATGGATAATTTATATATATATTTTTTTTTTTATAATTATAATTCAAAATGGGGAGGACGAAGAACAATTATAAAAATTATTATTATATTATAAATTTTAGAAAATAATATTTTAGTATATTATAATATTATAGTATATTATAATATTATTATCAAGTAAACAAACATTAAAATTTATTCAGAATTTGTAATTTTGTCAAAATATTTTGTTAGTTATTTACAAACAAAATAAACAAAAAAAAAAATAATTAAATATTGAAAACAATAATTGTAAATGAACACACAAGAAACGCTCTCAAAAAATACAAGAAAAATGTTTGGCATTGCAATTTTTATTTTATTTATTTCTTTACTTTATTTATTAAATTT
>JANSTX010055657.1:0-10006 GCA_027564355.1 Penthetria funebris
TTTTGGTAAGGATTAGCAATATCATTCTATCTATATAAAGGATGTATAGAATGGCATTCAATACTAATCAATAATCTCCAGTTTAGGGCTATAAAGCATTCGCCTTATGTCATAATATGTGAATAATATAGTTGATGATAGTAGATCCTCAATTGTGTCTCAAAAATATTGGGTAACAGTTATATGGTGTTTTACTTTATATCCGCAATTCCTTGCCAGAATTTTAAATAATTTGAACAAAATCACTTTAAACAATTATTAATAATAATTTCATTTTAAAACTAAGTCGGTTATAATTGTTATAATTGGAAAAAAATACTATCATATCTAATCATAAAGTTATTAGCAATAATTATTTCCGATACCATAACTTATTTGATGTTGGCACACAGTTGCCGTATTTTTGTGGGTTTCATTCATTATAAGGTATGAAAATGTATCGTATTCTGAAGTTTGAAAACCAACATTTGAATATATATAGTCAAAACTCCTGATATTACTGAGATTTCAGCATTGATTTTAATTGCCAAAGATGCGCAGCGACTCTCTACCTATTTCATCCTCAGACACGAAAACTCTATATATAACCGTTTCCGAGAAATTTGCAATTTAAATAAAATTGAAGTTCTGAAGATTATGAAGTCCTGATACAAACCCACAAACCTATGAAATATACCAACATTTTTCATTAGAAACACATATTGCAATGTCTCGTAAACGGTTGATAGGGATATTTTATAAACGGTAAAATACGTACTAAAGCCTACTACATTTTATACTCATATGCCAAATATTTAGCTGCAACAATTAGCCTAAAAAATCCAAAAATAAATCGTGATATTACTGAGATTGCAGCATTGTTTTTAATTGCCAAAGATGCGCAGCGACTCTCTACCTATTTCATCCTCAGACACGAAAACTCTATATATAACCGTTTCCGAGAAATTTGCAATTTAAATAAAATTGAAGTTCTGAAGATTATGAAGTCCTGATACAAACCCACAAACCTATGAAATATACCAATATTTTTCATCCATACGTTCGTTCATGTTCATTTGCCAAATTTCTTTATATTGTAATTGATATATTTTACTCATTACTGACTATAATTAAAATGAATTTTAATATGCACTGATGATACAGTTTATTGTATTATATTTAATGAGGTTTGGAAGTGGTAATAGAATCATTACTACATAAAATATGTGTCAAACTAAAAACTAATTGCAATATGCTCTGTTTCGTACGATATATTCCACAGCATGTTATTGAAATAGGTTAATCATCGTTTCATTTGAAAGTATGTGAAAATTAAGATCTTATGTAAGAATTGAATTGAAAAATACCGGCTTCTTAAAGATTCTATAGAGATACTGCTTCCAGTTTGTGTGCATTACACTATCGAAAATGTGACAAAGTAGCCGTCTCGTAAACATTTAACTACATCACATCTGTATTATGTACCATTATTGATAAAATTTAAATGAATATCATCCGATGATGCCGATGAAGGTTAATATTAATATGTGTTAGAACTGGCATAGTATCATATCTTAGTGAACACAATAAACAAAAATGTTTTAAATGACAGGATATATTAGTCAAGTATTTTTACTAATTGTTCATAAAAGACAGACTTGATAGATCTTGCAGATTAACACCATTATACATGACAGCTGGGTGGGTTATATGAGGTGTGGCAGTTATTATGTGTATTTTGATAATTTGTGGAATTGTCGAATATTGAGGGGATGAACTCGATTTTTAGACTTAAAAAAATCGAATTGAATTAATCACATATAGTGGCGTCCATTCAATTATATTTCATAATATGCGCTTCACTGCGGATTCTGTAGGGTAGTAGAATATGTGGTCGGCCGAAAATGATGAAGAACTGTGTATGAAGAAGATGCTGCCTATGGTAAGATGTTTAGTGAAAGTGAAATGATGATAATGATAATCATCAACTTAAACTGTACGCCACAAGAAATAAAATTTATCATCAGTAAAACCATTGCGTTTTATGAAATTATCTACAAATTCGATGGGCAAATTTTTTTTTTCATATTTTGTTGCAATTTTCTTTTTAATTCATCGAAATCATATGCCAAAAAAATAGGAATATTTCTACGAAGTAGAGTTTTGTTATATTTCTAACATTAGAAAATATTCACATTTGTTGTTACATTTTCTTTGTTTTATTTCTTACATAAAACTATAAATAAGAATTAATCTTTGAAAAATAAGAACGAAAACTTTCTTATCAACATGGCAAAGATAAACTTTTTTAGAAATATAATGTTAAAAGTAAAATTTGGAAAAAAAGAACCAAAATTTCACCCTTATAAGAAATTTGTAAGATACAAAACAAGACGACAAAACAAAACAAGAAAATGCATTGTACATTTCCTAAACTATCTAAACTCCACTTGCTGTAAATACGAGAGTACTATCCAACCACCTATAAAATATAGAATAGATTTCTCGTTTAGAGTTGCACTAAATAAAAGGGGGAAAAAACAAATATAGACAACAAAGCTGAACATTTCAAGATATTCATTCGGTTGTATGCAACAAACAATACAGCATCAAATATGCATACATCACAAAAGTTTTGGAAAAGTTTTTTGGTCGCGTTCTATATACAATTTTTTTTTTAGTTAATATTTTTTCTTCCATGCCTTGTTTTTTTATTTTTTTTTTTTTTAATCGACGAGGTACCCTTAGAAATATAAGTTCTATTCTCTAGAACTCCTAACAAACTTTTTTCTAAATATATATTTACTCGTTTTTATATTTACGAGTATATATGCACCTTTATCACTAAAATCGTCTGTATCATCTTTTAGAAACTGGAAACGGAATGTAATATGTTACCAAGTGTTGTATATATATGTGGATTGTGTGGAATGAGATTACTGTTACCTACTATTGCTTATATTCGTCTGTCTTTTCTTCATCTTATGATTCTGCCGCCTCTTATTTATATGTAAATTTGAATTTATATTGTTGTTTTGTTATCCAATTTTTTGGGTTAGTTAGGTGAAGATATAGTCTCATCATTGCATAAATAAAATTAATGGCAAACATATATGGGAAGTGACGAGGAATTACAAGTATATTTATTGAGATAAATACACTTGTATTTCCACCAGCATATTTCCACTTTCAGATGGCGAATCAGATTTTTTTGTTAAATTGGAAAGTTTTTTTTTTCTTCTTAAATCGATTTGATTTATTGGAAAAATACGAGTGTGGTCTTAAATATGGAATGGTTTTTTTTTTTTTTTTTTTTTTGGAAAGGTAGTGCTAATATTTGGCAGACGATTATATGTATAAAATCTATTTTATAATAATCATATAGCACTATTGCATAATATATATATATATATATATGCATTTTCTACAAATAGTTGCACAATATAATAATATTGTCGACATAGCATTTATACACAAACGAGTATCAATGTGCAATTGCTTATCGTGGTGAGTGTCAGGAGTTTAAATGTTAAGTATGTTTAAAATATTTATGTAATTTACATAGTTTTCCCTTATCTAGAAGTCACCAGTCACCACAAAATGTGCGACGATTGAAACGATGACGACGACGACACATAATGATTTGCATACAGAAAATCGTTCATATTACGAATAATTTCTTAATTAAAGAAATAGTTTTGCTTTTATGGCAGCACATTGTCAGCTCTTAACCCACTTTCCTCGGGGGGTTTTTTGTTTTTGTTTAAACTCATTTGACATTCATAACATTTTTCCTTTAAATTCCTTTTTATTTTATTTTTTGTTTTTAACTATGTGTAATATGTGTACGAGTATATTCGTATATAGTAATTCTTCTGCTAAGTTAAGCTATGTATATAGTATGACAAGCATTGTAGCAGTACAGCATCATCAAGGATGTATGCTAGGATATACATATACGAGTATATATGCCTTCAATATTATCGGAAATTATGTTTTCAACTCGAAATGTCTGAATGAATTGATGTATAACTCCACATAAATAGACATGAAGTATAATAATATATACTTAGAGAGTAATTTGAAATTTTTTGGTGATGGGTTTTCTTGTTTTTTTTTTTTTTTCTCCAATAAAAGAAGACTAGGGGAGTCAAACCCTCGCTATATTCATATATATAACCTCTTTCTGAATTTAGAAGCAAAAAAATAAAAAATAAAAATAGGGAATATATACACGAGTACATATTTTACTGATCGACAATAATGACTGATAAGTACTTTACGTGGTTTTTATTTATTATTATTTTTTTGACTGTCAGTCAAGAATAATTTCGTACAGTTTAATGCTAATATTGAACTTAAATTATTTAAAATTCATAGTACAATGTTGTCAGATGCGTGTGTATTTATTTGAGGAATAAATAAAGCAAAACCCTTAGTTGAGTGACGCAAAAACCCCTTAGTTGAGTGACACAAAAACTCCATAGTAGAGTGATGCAAAAACTTCTTAGTTGAGGGACGTGAGAAACGCGTTTGGTTATAGTGATGTAAATCAAATCGTAAATTAAAATGTGTACAAGTAAGTTTTAAAAAATTTACAGGGTGATACCATTCTCAATTAAATTCAACTTGTGGTGGTTTATGTAATGTTTGATGATGCAAAATTATAGATATTGTTGGAAGAGCTTTCAGAAACATTCGAAACGAAACACAAAAAATCCATTTCATTGTAATTCAATGCAATGTAATTGATTCAAAAGTAAGTGAATTAGAAATGCGTTTTTTCATGTGTTAACAGTTTCTATAATGACAAAAGAAAGTGTTTGTTTGTTTTTTTTTCTTGCACCGTATTTTAACTGGAAAAAAAGGATCCAATACAAAAATTCGAAATGCATAAAAGTCATGGGGTTAATAAGCAGCTCCGCCAACCAATATACATGGTATTCCAACCTAATGCTCTGTATTTGGTGTGATAAACTATTTGATATTTATGATGAGCTTCTTTAACCTATTACAGAGGTATCGGTTGCGATTCGAGCAAAGATATGATTAGGTTATTCTTTCTGTACCATAATGCTCGACCTCATTCGGCAAGGTTAGGCTAAATATACTTGGCATGTTCGAACCCCCCCCCCCCCCTTTCCATCCGCTGTATTCACCCGTCATTAATCCTTCTGATTCTCATTTTGGTCTGGCTGGTTACGTTACGTATAAAGATGCCAAAAAATATATTGAATCGTAGATTGTCTCAAAAGACAAGTTGCGTTTTTTTCAACGTGGAATTTGTATGCTACTAGAAAAACGGAGAAAATTTTGTATTTAGCGATGGACAATACTTTGGATAAAATACATTTTGTTACATTTTCATAATAAAACCCCAATTTTAGCAAAAAAAAAGTCTTTTAAAACTTACTTATGCCTGTATAAAGTATATGCTGAGACACCATTCTCGCGTTGAAGAAAACAAATTAATTTTTCAAAAAAGTTAACGAAAAAATACCAAAATTTCATAGACGTAGCAAGTTTCGTCTATGAATAATGTATCTTTGAACTAATTTATTAAATGTATTTCACAAGCCAATACAATTTCATCCTCATATCAATACAATTTCATCCTCATATCGTCTCTGTTTGTGATAGATCATCTTTCTATTTGCTGAACCTCATTTGAGATCTGAAAACCATTCCTACATTGAATTGAACATTCTGTTTTATGGCAATGTCCTATTAGTTTGCTTGCCCAGATTTTTTGATAGAACATTGCAATATACTCATCAATCTAATCACGAAATTATATTTGAATGTTTTCAAAAATTATTTTAACTTGTTTTTCTAAAAAAAATAAAAAATCTTTATTTAAACTTTTACGATTTTTTATGAATATATTACCTATCTGGGATGTCCAATTCGAGTATATCGCATGTTTCATGTCCTTTATATCCTTTTAGATAGATTTATATAATTTAACTATATATATATGTATATAGTATGACATTTTAAACCTATTACATTCCACCCTTAATAATGCTTTAGTAATGCCATATCCTCAAACCATCTTAAATTAATGGTACGCTTGACGAACCTATACAGGTCATCTTTTATTCTCGCCACGTAATCATTAACTAATTTGTATATATGTGCTTATGGATATATATATATTTTCCTATTTAATTTATGTATAGTCTATGGTTGCTATACAAATTCATAATATACACACAATGCACAAGGGTGTACATTCACAAAAAAGTGACTTTTTCATTTTTTTGGATTTTCCTTTTGGTAATGTCGAAAATGAATCCACTTTTCTCTATATTTTTTTTTTCCTAATGAAAAACACCTTGGTATTTTTAGTGCTTGCTTTGAGTTTTCCTCCTTTTTTTTTTGTTTTTAATAAAACAACAGTGGTTGACGACATTTCATATGTTTATTGTAAAAGTATTTAACGATATTCTGACGACGTATTCTTATGTTTATTTAGCAATAGCTACCCTGAAGTCTAGATTGAAGTATGTATGTATGTATATATATATATGAGTAAGGGATGATGAAAACATACAAAAAACAAAAAAAAAAGCTAAAAATTTATTAAAAACTTTTCCTGTATTTTTCTTCCCTTATTCTCGCCGCTATATATATATATATATATATATTGTATTTACACAGATTTTCCTTCAATTTTAAATATGGTCGACAATATGTCTCGTTGTGTGCTGAAATTATGTGACCAGAATTTTATTCATAATTTTCGGATCATCCCTCAAAATTGCAAACAGATATTTTGCATTGTCCAATTTTCTTTGCACACAAGAAAAAATGAAACTTAAATCGAATAGATAATATAACAAGAAAAACTATCAATTTAATTTTGAAAATAAGTTTCTTACGGATAAATAATATTCTCGTATACAAGAAAATAAATGATGAAACTTCATGTTATTAATTTGTTTTGTTATTAATAGTTCAATAATTCTTTATAATGAATCATCATACAGAAAATTAATTGATTCCTAACATACAATATTTGAATATAATCATCATCATCATCATCATCATCATCTTAACTTTCACTTCGTACGAGGGAACATTCGATATCAACCGAACATCCCAAATTGCTAATATCTGGTCAGCAACTTCACCTCATTCCATATCGCTTACAATTTCTGACCAGTAGCTTCACCTCATTCAACGTCTTACCACTGACACACTAGCCTCTTTAATCATTTTTTTGGCCGACCAGATTTTCTAATAACCTGACGATTCCAATCTAGAGCATATCTTGCAATAGTACCGATAAACAAATTGTCCTGAATATATGCAATTTAAGTTTACGAGAAACTTGGTGTCGTATAGCACACCCCATGGTCTTATAATTCCAAGTAAAAAATCGTTTTCGATTTTTATCAGGCAAAGGTCATTATCGTATGACAATCCAATAGGTGACCATTTGTTGATGCAATTCACGTGTTATCTATAAAAAAAATTCTTAGTTCTCACGATCAGATTTGAATCAACATACAATAGCCTATGATAAATTTATCGATTTCTTGTAAAATGTAAACATACATAAATTCTTAATGTGTAATATTATATTTTATGTATATGAGACATTTCAATAAAATAAGGAATGCAATTGTATAATACAGTGGACGACCAAACGTTTGATTTAAATATGGGATCCCCAAAAATTATAAATAAATCCTATATTCGTTCAGTCATTGTGCTCCAAACGAATATACTGAATATTATAACATTTAGAATGAAAATATTAATTGTAATTTCATATATAAATTTCAAACAATTTTAATTATATAATTTTGAAGCTCTACTGTGTATGTGAGAGAGGATACACACATAAGTTGATATAAAATTTGCAAAAATTATAATAATTTCACAAACATTCAAAACTTAACAAATCTAATTTAAAACCTCTAAGCATTCAATGTGTTAAAGCATATATTCCAGTAATTATAATAATGATCTACTCTCTCTCCGTTCCTACATAAAGTACTATCTATATACAATTTTGTTTATGGATGAATTGTTGGATGGCAGGATGGATGTGGTTAAATATATATATATGTATATATATATCTGCATATATATACTAGTCGTCTCTGCATTGCAAGCAAAATGACAACAATAACGACCATCAGACGTTGAATCACACAAACAACAATAATTAGATGAAGAAAATTACTTTTGTTCAGCATAGAAAAAAAAAAAATATTTGAAAAACTATGGAGAAAATGTTTTTCAGTTCATTATCCTAGATTTTTATTTTATTTTTCAATTTCTTCCCTTCATCCTTTAATTATTTTTTTTCTCGCATCTCCCATTTTTATGCGATAGAACCTACAAATCGTTGAATAAAATTATAACTTTTTTTTTTCGTTTTTGCTTTAGATAAATTATCTATTGAAAAGATTTATTTGAAAGGTTGTGAAAAAATAAAAAGATTAAAAAGTAAAAAAAAAATAAAATAATTATATATGTATTTACATAAGAAAAGAAAATGATCAAGAAGGAACACCCACCCTTCGCAATATAAATTGACGTATTTATATATGAACATGTTAAGAATCGGTGTAAAAAAATTGATCGAAAACATCTTTTTAATATGCCGTTTGTCGATTTGAAATAGGCGTTTAACAGTCTTGATCGTGTTATGTAATGTGAACAATTTCAATTTCATGATTACTTACCGCTGAATCGTACACCGTGGGATACTTCATACTGTATCTAATGTGCATTCGCATGTTAAACATTAATGTATATTCGCCAATCTTGTTCCTATTCGTCTTAGGTTGGCCTATGACAAAGATGACAAATAAATCGCATGGTTTGGGATATATGTTGGCACAAACAGAGGTGGGTATGCGACTGAAGCAGGTTCGTCTCTAATGGTATGTATGTCTCAGGTTGCCCCTAACAACTAATATTTCAAAGACGAAGGCAATTCGTAGGCGTTCTTCGATAACATGCTGTGTTAAAGTCGAAATTACAATAATAGACGAGCGTCCAATATTTAAATTTTTTGTATATTTTACAATGCTTCCTCCACTTTAAAACTCAACCCTTTACATATTTCATTATGTATTTATTTAATTGTCCTACATGTACAGTTATCTGACTAAATCTGTGGTATTTATTTTAAATATCGATTTATTCCACATACTGCTTCATTTGACTATGCCATCAAACACCTATGCCTTTCATATATTGCTGGTGCTATATGATTAATCTCCAAGTATTTTATTTTACAAATATTTTACAGATTTATAATCAAAATTAAGTTCTTTAATTAAATAATTAAATCAATGATGTATTTTGAGAATAAATTCTCCTTTTTTCTTTTTTTATTTGTACTTTATTAATAATGAAAACTTCAATTAATTTTGTATCAAAAGGATATACTTGGTCTAATAACTTCAGCTGTTGATTTTTATTATATTTAATTATACCATAATTTTATTTTTTTTTTTAGTTTTTGTGTCAATGAACCTTCCTTCGTTATACTAAATAAATAACAAACGGCATAGATATGTTAATCTTGAAACTTCAGGAACATAAAAATTTTATGAGTTATCTTTCCGATTAGTAAATAAATTCAACTCTGAAAATTTTATAAATAGCTGATTCACTATATTTTTAGATCACATGAAAATTTTATATTTATCTATAAACTTTTTATTTTAAATCTATTCACGTATTAAAGTTGAAATAGCCGCACGTAATTGGTAATTATAATTATTAATTGAAGTTTCTCAGGTTCTTTGGTTAAAATTTAAAAAAAAAAATTAGCTAATTTTTATTGCTGCTTGTTATGTATTTAATTTGGAATGTATATAGTCTTGGTTTTCACCTTAAGTAGGTGTTTAAACTTACACCAAGATGTTGAATCTTTATCTTAAAAAAATATTATTTAACGCTTTATATTAAATAGTCACAGATGTATCATGCTCGAGTTACCAGTGACAATGTGTGAAGGTAATGATTGATTGTGTATCCTTGATGATAGTAGGTCATT
>JANSTX010055659.1:0-10003 GCA_027564355.1 Penthetria funebris
ATTTATAAGAAAGAGTCATTAAAAAAATAGAACATATAACTTAGCAGTTTTTTTAACAATATTATAATAAATTTTTAATTTTTATTGTTTTGAAAGTGACTTGGAATTACAAATAAAATATAATTTAAATAGTTAAATTAGTTGCAATGAGTACTAAGTCATATCAACAGACTCATCACTCAGGAAAATAATATAGACAAAAAATGTTGGAATGGCGCATCTTGTAAATTAAAATTAAACGATTTCTCGATGTAAATTCTGTGTCTCGATGCCAGAAATAAAATAAGATTGGCAAAATGTAAGACCTTCGACAACAAATTTGGAGTTTTTTTTACCCTAAATGTAGATTCGAGTGACTCGACACGAAAATGGGCTACCAAAAATGATCGTCACATGGCCAGAACTATTTACTATTATTTGTCTGTGAAATACAGAGTAAATTTTTGGGTTTCTAAGAATAAAAATCTTTAGAAACATAAAATATTCTTCCTTTTTTTTTTTTCGTTTAGTATATATATATATATATATACAGAGAATCTACTATGGTATATGAATTCAATTTTAAAGATACAATTTATTGGTCCTCCATTAGATAAATCGAGAAGGCTAAACATATACTCGTAGGCTTAGAAACATCAATAAAAAAATACATTTCCGAAATTTAACAAAACACGCAACAGTCGAAGAAAGCAACATAAAAAAAAAGCTATGCGAAATATATTAACTCATAATGTATAACAATATATAACAAACAAAACAATAAGTATATATTTGGGCTTCAGAAAAAACAAAGTGATTTAAACAATAAGCTAAATGGATAGGGTTGAGTCAATAAAACAAAGGCAAACATTTAAGAGGCTTACATTTTTCTTTATTATGCATTAAAATGCACTATAGCCTCTTTAATATCGCATGAATGTTTATTATTAGGAGTTTCCATTTAAATGAAACATAATTATCAGATTAGGATTTGACGTCTAGACGTATAGAAAATAAGTAAATATTATAGCTGTTGAAAAGTATTAGCTTAAATCAAATGTATTGTATGTTATTGAAGAAAGTAACGATGCACCAAGACAGAAACTTGTATTGGGAAATAGTTTGGAAATCAGAAAGCTCGATCTGTATAAGGAATATGGTAAAGGATGAAGATGAATAAGAAGTTAGTTCATTATTAAAGGCAACCAATGAATAATAAAAAAAAAAAAGAATTTACGATAAAAACATCTCAAGTGTATATAGAAAATTTTAATAACACATTTTCTTAAAATTTTCCAAGGACTTTTGGTTATGGACAATAACAAGCAGCATCATTAATTGATGGTGCAATAATTTCAAAATTATTTCACATCAGTGATTTTATTTTTGACAACAAAAGCATTTTATTCTATTAGTAAAGTTTTCAGTTTCCATTATTGTATATAGGAGAATGAATTGCTCGTTCAGTAGCTTTTATTATTAGAAATATCGAACTACAAACGCTCGAGGAACAAAACAAAACAAAATAATGAGCAACCAAGCAATAAACGTATACCGTCAAAGAAATTCTAAAGTTGGTTTCTTATATTCTATAAAATATGGGATTCTGTCATTACCGAACATAGACAATTTATATTTTCTATATTTATATAATTCACGTATTCCTTTTATCGTTGCTCTCGTCGTTTTTGTAATGATAAATGGTAAAATATATATTAGAAATTATAGTAAATTATAAATATTATGAATGATCTATTCTGAAATGGATACCAAAAATTGTAATGTCTATAGAATTTAATAAATTATAATCACTATAATACTAACATTTCGTCCTTTGTTAAAGAAAAACAAGGTAGCACATGCTACTTGATACTTTCAGACAAGAAATTTGAAACCAATTATTCGCTCATATGTGCAGAGAGTTATAAACAACAAATGTGACAATTACGAGTATACCCAAGTATTAAAAAAAAATCTAGTCAATTTGAAGATGAGACTAAAAAAAAGCAGAGGTTACAATCGTGAACGAATATAATGAACCTCTCAACTTGTGCTTGATTTTATGATCTTAGGTGCTCGACATTTGGTTGCAAGTTAAAGTGTTGTTAAATCGGTATACATAAATATATCGTGTCAGAAACTCAATACCCTCTATATTAAATTATATTATGTATATAGTAGATAGGTAAACAATTTAATTCTGATTGACACAAAAAAAAGGGTGAAAAATAATGAACTTAGAACATTATCAATTATTCTATACTGCAAATCAGATAATATAAATAGTACTGTCTGACTAGTAATATCTGACGACATTAAGAGATACAGAATACTTCTCAATTTTATAACAGAAAAATTATGGACTGGTAAAAGAAGTCGTACAACCATTTTTGACAGAAAAACAAAAGAATGGAAGACCAATAGAACTGACAATCTCAGAAATGATCGACAAAATTCATGATATCGTTTTCGAAGATAATCGAGTGAAACTGTGTGAAATAGCTAACAGTGTGCACACAATGTTTTACATAAATATTTGCATTTGAAAAAACCATCATTAAGATGAGTACTGCGTTTCCTTACAATTCAACAAAAAATACAATTGTGAGGTCATTTCGAAGCAATGTTTGGCAATATTTAAACGTAATGCAGTAATGCAAATGAAAATTTTTGAGTAGATTCATAATCGTTAGTGAAACATGCGTTCATCATCACTACACACAAAAGAAAAAAACAATCACAACAATGGGTTGAATTCGATTCTAGCATTCACCGTGTATTCTCACCACATTGCACCTTGTGACTTCTTTTGGTTTCAAACCATGAAACAAAGGGTCGAAAAGAAAGAGATTTGGATCGAATGATAAAATTTAATAGCTACAACTAATGCATATATTTTTAAGAGTTCGAAAAATCGTATTACAAGAAAGGCTAAAATTAGGTGGAAAAACGTGGAGTAAGTGTATAGAGGCAAAAATGGGACTATGTCAAAAAATAATAGAATTGGAAAGAAAAATTTTAGTTACGTCTTATCTATAGGCTCACTACATTATAAACTGCCATATACATGTTAACTTCAGATGAGAAGTACACGACATAAACGTGCCTAGTGCTGGCAATCTCAGCAGAACAACACGAAACCCAAGGGGGACACCCACATCAAGTTGCAAACAAACCAAATTGAGCGACCCTTCAGAAAATTTGAATTTCAGACCCCTAAATCAGTATGAATACCATAAAAGATCAGTTTTGGATATGTCGAGTGCAAGTACTCGAGTCTCACCAAATATGTGCAAACTTCTACTTCAAATTTTAGTCAGATAGGTCAAAATATCACACGTTGATCTTCTGGATCGAAAACCATATATAGACGATCATGAATAATTTTATTGGATTCCAGGTAAACAATGATCTTAAACTTAATAACCCTTTCCAAGACCTGGTATAAGATTAAAGTAATGGCTATAGGTCTGTAATTGGAACGATCTGATGTTGAACCTCTTTTAGGAATAGACTGGACGTTTGCCATCTTCTATGCGAATGGAAAATGACCAGTTTCTAGGGAAGCCATATTGTAGTTGACTTTTACACACTACTCAACAGAAATATTCAAATCTTTAGCAGATCAATTGTATGTTTGGTATAGAACATTGAAGATTCGTATGATTTTCAGTTCACATTAGATGTTGAATGTGTATGTACAATGGCAAATTGATATTATAACGTCGTACTATGCGCTCTCATGGGGTAAATATTAAGATAATTTATATAACTTCGTCCTTTATAACATTCAAAACCTGAAAAATTGTTAGTATATATCATATATATGACATTCCAGATTATTCTAAAATGGTGACCTTAGTTTTATAAAACTTTGGACATGAATATAAATAAATTACCGTCAGACTTTATCTATCTATGAATAAAACCTTCGACATTTTAGGTCAGACTATCTATATGATTGAACAAAATGCTACACTATAATAGTAGTTTTGTACTCGTACCTTCAAAATATATTTGGGTACATAGGGTATAATATGGAAAATCTAACTGTGTCAAAATAAAGTTTGAAATATTTACCATACTCGTATATAAGTCTGGACTCTATAATACAGGATATATATTCTATTTATATTCTAATCTTTGACATGAAATGAGGGAATGGAAAATTTGTTAAAGGTATTTTTAAATTGGAAACATAAATGTAAGCATATAACGAATATTCAAATGAAGAAGATTGACATGTTGTATGGTATGTGAATTAATGTTCAAATTTCATTTCGACTGTTTAGAAAATAAAAAAAAATGAATAATGTTAATATTGACAAAATTATTATTTAAATAAGGCAAGTACACTGTAATCCTTTTCCCAAACTAATCCTCGTTAAATTATTGGACTTTGGTAAATAAAAAAGGTTGATAATAGTATAACAATCTTAAACACAATAGTTGGCAGTATTTAGAATGACACAATAAATAATTGAATTGTTGGAAACTATAAATATGAGGCACACACATTTTTTTTATAGTAATATAATATAGCAACCCCTTCAATTACTTGAAATATGTCAACAATAGACATATAATCGAATTGAATTCAAACATATTATGTTAGAAACTGGTGTAATTGCCGTTGATTCCAGATAAAATAATAATCGAAAAAGAATGACATTTCGTCGAAATTCTACTATAACATGTCACTAAATAGAAACAAATTTGGGACAGCCAAACTCAAACAAATAGTAGACGATTATACATTTCACCAACCAATAATATATATCACCTCAAAAGTTTGTTCAGTTATTTTCAGATCCATGGTTATGGATGATCAAAAAATTCCATCATAATAATATTATTTATACACTTCGAATTTGTGTCTATCGAAACTTCACAAACAGTTTCTAAGATAGTATATATATCAAAATTTCAAGTTTACTAAAGTGACCGTGGCTATCATCGAGGTGAATCAAACCCATTTCTATTTTTGATTTTGCACCTAGAACTAAAGAAATCTATAGCTAGAATTAAGAGAAACATCGTTAAGCAGGAAGAGGTAGTCAAATAAAAAGACCATTTTTTTTGTGTCTATTCCATTTGGGCCTATAACAGACTCCAAATCCATGTTATCATAGGCAATATCTTTGATCAATGCACTGAATTTTCCATTACCACATACACATATGATATTTGTATCAATATTTGATCAGTTGATAGAGTTGGAGATAGAGACGTGGTGTAAACGGTTAAATATTTAGTAATGCCTACTACATTTTATAATTATATGCTACAATAATTAGTCTGAAAAATCGAAAAAAATCTTGCTATTACAAGGATGTTAGCATCGCTTTCAATTGCAAAAAATGCTCAACGATGTTCTACAAATTTCATCCTCAGACACGAAATCTCTATCTATAACCGCTTCCGAGTTATTTGCATTTTAAATAAAATACATTTTCTTAAGATTATGATTTCCTAATACAAATCCACAAATCTATAAAAAGTACCGACGTTTTTCATCAAAATCAAATCCTAAGGAACGAAAATTTGCAATTGTGAAACGATGTTATTTGTCACTTTCCAAGTTTCGAAGCCATACCATAGTACCGGTAAGCAATTACTTTTAAAAATGCGCAACTTCAGATTCTTTGAAATTTGTGTTGACCGCCAGACTCCATTTAGCATACCAAATATTTGTCGCGTCTTTTGTATACGGAACTTTACATCTGTCTCTGTCGCAGAATCATAATTGTTACAAAACTTCCCAGATAATGGAATCCCTCTACTTCATCTATTTCTTCTACACCAACTGCCAGTGAACACATTTCAGACGCACCAATTTTCATCAGTCTCGTCATTGAAACATTAATCTTTAGACCGACCTGCGCGCTATATTTTACAAATCGCTCTAATTTCACCCTCCTTTCTGCCTCAGTTTGAGATAACAAACAAATAACGTCGAGACCTTCAAGTCTTCCGGTTAGACCCCATCGGATACCATGTGGTTCAGAGTTTACCCTGTTCATAGCCCAGCCCAAGATGAGTAGGAACAATAGTGGCGGTAATATACATCCCTGTCTTACACAAGAATGTACATCAAAAGCATCGCCAAGTCTTCCACGATGTAAAACTATACACTTCGCGCCATACGATATAGACCACGGATCATGTTCATTAGTTTACACGGTATTCCATAACGTTCTAGTATAGTTCAAATCATTTCACGATCAATACTATTGAATGCCTGTTTAAAGTCAACGAATAGCACATACAGTGGTGTTTGCCACTCAATTGACTGCAATGATTCGCAATGTATTGATATGGTCAGTGCAAGATCTACCAGTTCTAAAATCTGCCTGTTCCTTTCGAATACCTGTTTGTAAAACTGAATCGATCCTATCGTTCACGATAATGGATAGAACCATGTTTGTCGTGTTCAGCAAAGTGATACTACGCCAGTTCTCACGCATACCCAAGTTACGCTTTTTCGGCAATTTGACTATCAATAGGGGTTGGAATATCATTAGATAACCATACTTCATTAATAATGAGATCCAATATTGTTACAATGGCCTTCAAGTCGACTTTCAACATTTCTAGTGATATGTCATCGGTCTCGGCCGCTTTACCGCCCTTTAGATGTTTTAAAGCGGATTTGATTTCATCACGAGTCGCCTTGTAGCCGGTCTTCGGTCAACTGGACTTTGAGCAACCTGAACTTCGGGTCTATTCAGTAGCTCGCTAAAGTACTTACTCCATCTTTCCATTTGTTGGATCTCGTTTGATATCTGTAAATCGTCCATGGATTAAATTCGACGTTCAGTTTTATTAAAGCACCCTCCGGTTAGTTTTCCCACCAGCCGGTAAGTTTCTCGCATATTATTTGAGTTTGCAGCGTGTTGAGCCCGAACTGCAATATTATGCAATCAGTAACTTGATCAAAATATCACGATATGTGCTAGTATAATGGTGTATGATATTGAGGTTATACATGGTGGTTAATGTCTATGTTTATCGACTGCTTGAAAAAGTATCTTATCAAAAAACTAGGTAGTTTGAGATTTTATGTACTAGAGTCTACTGAAATGTTTAAATGTTTTCCTGAACAATTATTGTCTCATATATAATAGTCTTCATTAAGATATTTTGTGCATATGCGATACAAACGTTTAATGTTATAGTGCTGAGAATTCAAGGCATTTATTCATTCTGAAAAGCACCACTTCTGATTTAGCTCACCTTTTCCAAATGGTGCACAACAGTACAGATATAAATTCGGTTATTAAACATTAAAGTGATTGCAAATTAAATAAAAGAAAATATAGAAAGAATAATGTACATTTGTAACCAGATAGTTTCATTGAAAATGAGGAAACTCTTTATATAGATATTTCTTATACTTATTTACATCTTTACTAGCATCCACAAGGTATTACATCTAACAAAATTACATATAGGAGTGTGCATCTAAATTTGTATAAGCAAAATGAAAATGGAAGGTTTTATAAGGGATGCTTAATGTTTATAGTGTTTCTTGGAATTAGCAAACTTAGTCTCATATCTACTCGCATTCAGTCTGGATATAAATGTTTACATTATATATAGATATACGCTTATGTACACATTTCAGAACACCAATGTCTAGAAACATAGGTTATAAAATGGATATAAAATTGCAATACTGAGTATCAGTGGTTGGTAAATTGTATTTTATTTTATAATATCACCATATACTCGTACAAACAGAGTTATTATAATAAGGGTAGCACTAGGTAATCACTGTTTATAGATTCTATGTTTCTATCTAATATGAAAATAACAAGAGGGACTTTTACAAAATTTAATATTAAGCATATAAAATTCAGTAAATGATTATTGTTATAGTCTAACATTTAGACAATAGTTAGATCCTTTAGATTTCACTACATTATTATTCTGCAATTGTAGTACAAATATGTTTGAAAAGTTAAAATTTTAATGTGACAAACTTATTTTCAAGAGATATTTAATAATATAATTTAAAGCCATATATTAGTTTTTGTAGAAATAAATTAGTATTAAAAAAAAAAAATTACTAACCTACGACTAAATAATACAAATAGAAAATGACAACTTAGTTAAAATTGGAAAACACTTAGAAACATTCAATCATTAAATCAGCGATAGTATCAGAAATGGTATTATTATCACAATAAAAAAAAATTGCCCTCAAACAGACTCACAAACATTGGAATGATATAATGTGCTTAAAAATTGACATATTGAGATACCACCAAGACGAAGTTATGGAAGCCTGACATTAATTTCTCAAGAATACAATAATTGTAAGATAAACAAATCTCAAATGTCTAATGGACGAAAAAGAAAAAGACGAAAAAGAAGAATTCGAATTTAACGATTTACACTTTCGATTATTACGGAAACAATAAATTCCAATCACATTGCAAATATTATCGTTGAGCAAAATTTTCACATCTATTCATTATTTGTCGGGACATAATAATAATAAACTTCAAAATGTATACTCCGAAACAGTTCATTTTGCAGCTTCTGCTTCTTCTTCGTCTCCTTTTTTCTTTTCTTTCTTGCTTCATTTCTTATCGAGGGTATTTTCAATCTAATCCATCACAAGTTCTGTCTTGTACATCAACACTGTAAAAACTTAAGCTTTTAAACTGTGATAGTTGTTTTAAACCATTACAGATGCAGGCGCTTGCTTTTGCAGAGCAATTCGCTAAATTGTCTTTTGATCCACACTTTAACCATACACTATCATTTTGTTTGTTTACATATTGCTGAACAGTAAAAATTTTCTCACCAGAAAAGACAACATTTTCAAACTGGTCCACTAACGTGCAAGTGTTTTAATAACTTTACTCTTGCTAGGTGCACTGCCTTTTGTGCAGGTGTTAAATCTTGCACTGATTGTATTTTGTAGGGCTTTAACCGTATAGTTCATTTTTTAATATGCGTTCCATGCTTTGAGCAGACACATTGAAATTTTTCGCCAATTTAACTGTGCTCTGTCGTGAATTACGTTGAATTGTGGCCTTCACCTTTCTAACCATTTCTGTCGATGTTGCTGTTTTAGAATGTCCACCTCCATGGCTTTTTTTTATACTACCAGTATCATTGTAACGTTTAACGGTCCGCTACACAAATTTTCTGTTCACACGTAAATGTCGTAGGTCATTAACAATGGCTGGCTGCGATTTTCCAGTCAAATACAAATCAATAACACTGTTGCGTTTGAATTCCATTTCGAAAAGTTTTTTTAACTGCGACGTAAAATGATATGCTTCCGTACACTTGGAAACAACATAGTAGGCTGACGTTTGTCAAAACATGGTCGCGCTGTCATTAGTTGTTTGGTTGCTACAGCAGTGTGAAGTTGTGACACTTCGAGCGTCGACCCCTGTATATTCAACATGTCCTGGGCATTGACGTTAAAAAGGCATCCAGGTCGTGCTATCAAAGAAATGCATATGAATATGCTAGCACTATCTACCTCATGCAGTGTAAACGTTGGTGAAAGAATAATTTATTGTAAAAGAATGATATTGGTTAACAATAATAGAAAGACAAACGTGCTTAATTGCAGAACCTTCAAGCGTGACATCGTGTCTTTGACATATTTTTAATATTGATTATTGTTTACTAATTATGTATAACTCTTATATGTTTATAAAATGGCAATAAGATGTCTCCATGAAAATAGGATTTGTTTCAGTAATCTTTCGATTAGGTAATTTTTCGTGTCGGTATTGGATGCCAACGGACTACGTATCAATCACACTAAAATAGAGTACATGTATTTTCCATTTAATGGTAATCATTCGACTCCACAACAAGACACGATCATATTGAACGGTCATTCAATTCCCGTTACTGATAACTTCAAATATTTGCCATCACTTATCACAACAAATGGTAAAGTCGATGATGATATCCAACATCGAATAAAGTGCGGTTGGATCAAGTGAAGATCAGTGTCTGGAGTTTTATGTGATCGAAAAATGCCACCAAA
>JANSTX010055661.1:0-10001 GCA_027564355.1 Penthetria funebris
AAAAAAGGTGTCAGGCATCTGAGTCTCTGGGATCACAATGTCAAACTCAATCCATAACCAGGCCAACTACAATAAGTAGAATAAAACAAATATTTTCAAATATTGTTTACCTAATTGGAGTAACTAAACTTCTTTCTAAGTGAATGTACACGACTATATAATTGTGTTTTAGAGTAAAACGATGTATATGTATTTTGCGAATCCTGGTAATGAAAATATACCATTGGAGATTTTAGGTGAACATTTATTGTATTATTACTAGTATTATTGCTCGATAGACATACATTATTATTTTTAAATATACATTCATTTGCAACAAATCTGGATGAATTTTCTTGAAAATAACTATTTATAAATTCTCCTCATTTATAAATCAATAAATTTATATAGTCGAAAGTAATCATGAAAAATGTATATCAGGACTATAACTATGTAAAATTATAGACCGAACAGAATCTATTTATTTTTCAATTAAGAAAAATTGCTGTTTTTCCATTAAATGCCTTTTCCTAATTGGTAATTTCAGATTGTATAAACAAACTAATTAAATAATGTAAAAACAGTAGGTCAATTTTGAAATGTATTATATTTGCGATTTTTTTTTTTTTTTAATCGGAAGTGATGCACATGATGATTCTGGTAGTGGGTGTATTTGAATAAAGAAATTAAAGAAAGATATTAAAATGAAAAATAAACCAGAAATATTTAAATGGCAAATAACTTTCTATAGACAAATTCTTTCATTTCGTTATAAGAAAGCTTCGATGGTATTGATTTTTCAAATTGATGGACGTAAAAATAAACAGAATATGACATGCTTAAATTGGTTAATTTATGTTATCAAATTGCTGACAATTTATTTTTTTATAATAAAATTACTTTAATATAGAAATAAATATGAATTTAATAAAAGGACATACCTAGAAAACGCTACGAAACCGAGGCACTCCAGGGTTGCCAACATTTACTTAAAAAATACATTAAACAACACCATCTACATAGGTCACCACTATATACCTATAGATATGAAACAAATATAGGATACAATAAAGGATAAAAGAAAATTCTCCTTTTTTTTTTCACTCAACCAAGTAAATTTTCTTTGTACTGAAAAATTTTCACAAATAAAATCAAGACACTTTTCACACACTTATTCACCAATTTAGATACACTATTTTTATATTTTCCAATCACGAATTTTATTAATTATTAGAAAAATATCAAAGTAATATTTAATTTTAATATTTCTAATTGAATCTTTTTCAGGAAAATTGTTTGAAAATAATTTTACGAAACGGTATAAGACCACGAACCATCAGCAGCTAAACTTAAACACAATTCTATGTCGATGCTAGACGAAAGACTCTACGATCTCTGTAGTCTAATATGAATCAATATATGGGAATATATGAGAAATATTAGGTTTTGCGACGGCGTATGATCTAACAGTGGAAAAAAGGGCTATATATAATTACTAGTTCACAAAAAAAAAAAAAATATTTATTTAAATCACAGAACAGTTTTCCTTATATTTTCTTGTCTTCGAAACACTTAAATAATAAATAACATTGCTCCCAAAATAAGCTATAATTAATTAATTAAGTGTACAAATACGAGTATATTTTAACTTAAAAAATAATTAATTTTTTTCCTAATATTTTCACATAATTCACAACACAACACAATTTTCAAAATATTTCTTATGAAACTCTGAAAATAACTTTTCAAATGTGACGATATGTTTTGGGTGGTATATGACTTATTGAATTTTCACCGAAGACTAAATGAATTTTCCAAGCCCTAAAGATATTTTCATGTGAATACTATAAAATGAGTAACGAGAGACACATATAGAGGAGTTATATTAACATGTGAGCACAGGAAGAGACACCAGATAAAATAAGAGCATGGAAAGAATGTATAGAATGTTTTTGGGAAAACATTTTATCAGAAAGAATTTTCCAATTATCTATACACGAATTTTCCGTAGTATATTTTTTTGAATATACAATAATTTATGTAATGTGGTCTTCGTTCTTTTTGTTATGCTGTCACTAAGAGACCATTGACCACATGTTAAGCATTGGTGGTGGTGATAAAAATTTATTTTTAATTATCACCAAGAATTTTAGAAGATGTAATAATAAACTATTGATACAATTTCCGCAGAAGCCTGACTTAACAGCGTTCGATACCAATTTAAAATATGATCATTAATTTAAATCTAATGGACTAACATTACATCGATCGAGACAAAGTATTGTTATAATTCAGAAAAAAAAATTGAAAATTTAAATTTTCATTTATTTCTTTAAATGTTTAATTTCGTTTGTGCAATTCAATTCAATTAAAAACAATTGTTAATTACATCAACATCTTCTTAAATCTTCACTCAGGTCGAGAGCATAGGGCAACAACGGGAAACTGTCATTGTTCAAGATTTAAAGTAATAACCTTTACTTTAATTCACATTAACGACAGTTACCCTTCACGTAATTTTGGGTCCAGTTTGCGATATCATTTAGCCGGAAGTCTCAATGTATGGCTGCTCCAATTCCATTTTCTTCGCCTGGATAATCGCGTTAATTGCCTCAAGATCTGATGCGTATTTGATATTATATTTGGCCTAAAAATTCCATTTTCTTCATTTGATTATCGTGTCCATCATCACAAGTTTCGACACTAACAAAAATTTCGCATTTGGTATTATATTCGATCGGTGATGTTAACTTAAATTTTGGACATAATTATATTCGTCACTTTAGGAAGTCTCATATTATAGTATATCGATACACAATTTGACTTAAATAAAAGGAATACGAGATTATGATAAATTTTTGTCGACTGTCACAGTACCCTTAGCATTCCGAACAAATGGTTCGTCTTTGTGGACGTACTCCGACATTTATTCAGCATCATAATGTCTTGCAAAATTATTTTCCAAGTATTTCTACCTCGTCTATTATTGTATTACCGTTTTCAAGGCCACATGCTATAAACGAACTAATATTTCATTTATTTCATCTTTGAAACATTTATGCTTACATAAATTTATACCAATCATGAAAGTGATCGTTTAGTGTAATTGTAGTAGTAAGGTAGAGCCATAGGGTTTAATTCAGTTGTCGTTATTCCATCAGTGCTTAGTCACTAAAAACAGAACACTCAAAATATCAGTAAGATCTGACAAATCTATCACACAATAAAATATTTAATGACATCATATTAATGAAGCATATATCATTATGATAAAAATATTCTATTATTCCTTCTTCTTCTTCATGGTTGATGTGATGCCTTTAAAACCACCTCATTATCCTTAAATTTATTATACAATTCTCTACCTGTAGTCAATTTTCCGAGTTATTATTGCTTTGAGAACATATTTTCATCCATATTGACGCATTCTATCACTTAATATCTCGGTGTCTCCTCGAATTTTTCTTATGTCCTCAATTTTTATTTGCACCAATTCCAATTTGGAACATGTGTTTTCTCTTTGTGTTACAGTGTTACATTTTTATATAGATTAATTGATCGTTGTAAGAGATTATCGGTTTCTTACTATCATTATCGGTTTCTTATTTTGCTTTTAAATTTATAGGTTCGCTTAACCCTTTCAGATAACAGTAACCCTACACCAGTCAGTCTTAATGTTTTAAGTTCTATTTTTTGGGCCATTACAGTTTTCTATGTGTTTAGATTTATGTTCACACTTTGTATGTTCTTGGTGATCTGTGTATTAAGTACTGCAATTATTCTTTCAATTGAATTATAAGATAAAATTCCCGGATGTTCGTCAGCTACCACCATTCTATATAATATACTGTGTATAACATAAGAATGAACTGATGCAGTGGAAAATAATAATATATAATCAATTTGATATAGTAGAAATGCACGATAGTGAATTAAAGATAATATGGATGTCATACAGTAAATTGTCTTAGTCAATATGTGATTCGTAGACATCGATTCTCTTAACAAGTACTGACTTTACGTTTTCACAAAAACCGACACACAGTATTCATCTTTCTTTAAATTATGATTACTTGATATACACCATTGATTGGTGTTTGCCCTTATATATACAATTAATTACTAATTTGGATTAACATATTAATCATATGATACTAATGATGTGATATAATGGAAATGCATTAGAATTTGTTTCTATTATTAATAAATCGATTTTTTAGTAACTGTGAACTCATAGTTATTAACTATCGAAACATGCAGTATAGTTCTTGATGATAATCTTTAGAATAACATTTTAGATTTTGTTCTGTATTGTAACACAATAAAAATTAGCAGTATATAGAATTACGAACTGGGACATATACTCGAACGAGTATTATAAACTGAATAGATACTTTAATATCTGTAGTTTGTATGAAATTCTCAAATAGCATATCACGGTGTTGCATTCAGATAATTTAAACTTTTTAGCAGATTGTAAATTGTGTGTCTTGATTCACTCCCTCACTTTCTGCAATTTGTGAATTTGTGAAGAGTGGCCAGATCAGAAGTCGATGAACAAGATTGTCAAACAAAGAAAGTGACCTATAAACTGAGACGACCTACCGGTCGTTGATATTTCAAAGCACGAACTTGACTGATATTTCTAGAATAATAGAAGATTCGGTCGTACAAAACAACGTGGCCGTCTTTAAGGAGCCTACTACCAATGGTAGAGGATGGAGTGAAATGTAGGTGCTATATGGCAGTTGTACGTTGATGCCCTATGCTCGTACGCGATTAGTAAAGGTGATGATGATATTCGACCATTCAAGGATGTTTATAAATTATATCTATAATATTACCAATACTATCCGTCAATTTAGATTTTATTGGTATGGTAACGTAATTGGTACACCACAAACTCATATCGTTAAATTGCCAGTTATTTTCGTTATCGGTTGCCCAAAAAAGAAGAAGAACAGACAAGAAAAAAAATCTATTCTATTTTATGCTTTTGATGTTGAAATGAAATTGATCAAACAAATAAATATTTCTAGTTTTTACCTCTTATTTTCTGTTATTCAATAAAACTTTATAACGATTTTATGAGTAATTATTTTATATTTTGGTGTTAAAATGTTGATATTTATATTATTGTTCACCATTTCATAAATTAGACACGCATTAACCGCGATTAATTGTGGAACACTAAAATCGCAAGTTATGATTTTTGCTCACAGTACCAAGTTGTAGACCAGTATACATTATAAAATATGGTAATCTACAATAATTCTTAATATCGAAATTTCGAAAATTCAAAGTGTCATTATATTTAACAATATATTTTTGGATTCGTCACAGACGATCAACTATTTACATTTTTTGTATATACTTTTCCATACAAATTTTTTAACACTTTTATTCAAAATGCCGATAGTACTAGGTGGTGGAATATCAGGATTATCAGCCGGGTATTATCTACTAAAACAAAATATTAAACCTATTACAATTTATGAAGCAACAAATCATTTAGGTGGCTGGTTAAAAACTGAAAATCTTCCAGAAAAGAATTTTCGATTTGAGACCGGTCCAAGAACAATACGTCCTAAAGGAGTCCCAGGTCATAATACATTAAAATTAATTGAAGAAATTGGTTTAAGTGATCAAATTGTACCAATAACATCAAATCATGTAGCTGCAAAAAATCGTATGATTTATGTTGATAAGAAATTGTGTTTGCTTCCTTCAAATCTGATGGGTGTTTTTAAAAAAATGCCACCATTTAAAAAACCTTTAATTTTATCAATACTTCAAGATCTTAGGAATACAAACAAAATGAAGGGACCCAAATTAACAGATGAATCTATTTATAGTTTTGTAGAAAGACGTTTTGGAACAGATATTGCAAAATATGGTATTAGTTCAATGATTTGTGGTATAACTGCTGGTGATGCAAAAGAAATTAGTGTTAAATTATTAATGAAAAATTTATTCGATAATGAACAGAAATATGGTGGTGTAATTAAAGGTGCTTTAATGAATAAAATATATGGGAAAAAATTTGTTTCAGAAAATGAATTGAATAAAACTACTCAATTAATTAAACGATGTGAAAATGAAAAATGGAACATTTATTCATTTAGGGATGGCATAGAAATATTACCGAAAACAATTTTACAATATTTACAAAATAATGATGTAAAAGTCAATAATAATTCGATTTGTAATGGTATCAATTTTCAAGATAATACAGTACGTATTAATATAAATGGCAAAGAATATTCAACAGACTATATAATTAGTACACTGCCAGCATATGTAATTGGTGATTTAATTGAGAAACAACATCCAATGTTAGCCAAAGAATTCAAATCAATTACATATGTGGATGTAGCCACTGTCAATGTTCAATATGATTCTGATAAGCTTCTTAAATATTCTGGTTTTGGTCTTTTAATTCCACCATCAGAAAATATATCTATTTTAGGTATTTTATTCGATAGTTGTTGTTTTAATATGTCTGGTAATACGGTATTAACCGTCATGATGGGTGGGCGATGGTTTGACCAATATTTTGGAAAAAATCCTTCGCACAATGATTTATTGAATGTTGCAACAAAACAAATTAATAATATATTAAATATTGATGCAGTACCGACATATACGAAAGTTAATATTTTACGAAAATGTATTCCACAATATGTTGTTGGTCATTATGAACGCATTGAACGTATAAGAACATATATAAAAAAAAATAAATTACCATTACATCTTTGTGGAGCTGCCTATGATGGAGTTGGTGTTAATGATACTATTTATTCAGCTAAAAAGGTGGTAGATAATATCGTAAATAAATAAAGAATATATTTATTTATATATTTTATTGAATATAAATTAAAATCAATCATATGCCTATAATAAATACTAAGAATAACTTATTTTTATATTATATAACACCCATTTAACCCAACACCTTATAGTTTTTTCTTTATCTAAAACTATGTTTGTTGAATATTTTCTTCTGATTGATTTTCATCACTATAATCGTCTACACTACTTTCTTCAAATGTTTCATTTTTGCTGGTATTTGTTGATCTCTCCATTTTTTGACTGGAATTTTCTGTAGAGAAACTATCCGATCTTTTTCCAAAAACTATTGACTGAAAATAAAAAATAAACTCGTTACCAAAACAATTCGTAATTAATAAATAAAATGGGACATTCATCTTTATTATGCCATCGAGGTCAAACCATATCAATAATTATAAATAAATTTAGAAGATTTCAGGAGTATTAATACCGTAATCCAATCAGTGTTTCTCATAGTAATCAACTGTATGATACAATAAGACGAAATGAGATAATTTACCGGACACAATTAAACGGAGATGTTGAAGAAAATATACACTATGATACAATTAGAATCATTGACATAGTTTACCTTATACGGTTGAATGGTGTTGTTGGTATAATTGATAATTGCTTTGATATTAAAAAAAAAAATACTCTAATGAGTGTAAACTTAATTTACCAATTATTACAAATTTCAGTTGCTATAAATATTATCAATATTAATTACCTGATCAAATCAGATTGGAAACATGGTTTCCAAATTGGAAATTGATAGTGGTATTTTAATCACATGCTCTTTAATGTGCTATCATAAAGACAAAAGCGCTTCTAAATTATTCAAATGATTAGTTGTTTCTGCAAGCGGACAGTAAATAGAAAAATTTAGAATACCGTGTAACGTTATGAGATATTACAAAATTAGCAACATAGTGTATATGATACGAAAATCATTACTATCAGCTTGAACTGTGCACTTAACAAAATTGAAATTGAACTTTAATTGAATTCATTTTTCAAAATTTGAAATATTTTGCGCAACAAGTATTAGGCCTTTCAATATTTCTAAACGCCTTTTCAAAATTGACAATGTACATTTTTTTTATGGTAGATGTCATATTGGTCGGCATTTCGGCAGTTTAGTATTCGTTCAATTTTATTCACGCGAGTTACGTGCTTACATTTTTTAAAAAATGTATTGTGTTTCTTATTTTGAGCAGGATTTCTTATGAATTACACAATTAAAATATGTATTAAAGAAAAATAAATGTTTTCGAAAAGTTATTTAAAACATTTAGTGTTATTATAGTGAGACAACGTGTTGTAATTATCGATATGGGTACCGCTGCTGCTGTGTTCGGTGAGTACGTTTCAATTGTTAATGCATCTGTCTGTATATTTTATTAAAATTAATTATACTATACGAGAACTTTGTGATCTCATCCTTTAGCGTTTTAAATCTTGAAGCTATGCACGATTTGTTCCAGTTTTGGAGACGCGATGGATTGTGGGATTCCGTTGTAGTAACCGTAAATAAATTCACTAACTCGTGATTTTTAACCTGTAAATTTGAATAAACAACAGTGGTAATTTCGATGGTAGTCATTAGTGAACTAAAAGTATGTATTGAACAACTATTTACTTAAGTTCCCTATACATTGTGTGGTGTGAACTTTTTGAAATAATTAAAGTATGGAAAATGTTAGATCATGCAATTCTAGTAACAATTAAGTGTATTAGTAACGGTGAACTTTGCATGGTGTAAATAATTATTGGTGGTGATTCTTTCTTGTTGGTCCAAAACCAGTACAAAATCAACCAATTCATTTGTATTGTTATTATTGTTCAAGTGGTATTTAGTTATAGATTTTGTTATTGTTTTATCTATCTGTAGTTTTACTAAGTATAACAAATATATTCTGTATGTAACCCATTGAAAGTCTGCATACCAAATAGAAAGAAATGTGAGGATATGATTAGAAAAATATGTTTTAAATGAGTACTTACATTATCATTTTGATAATTATCATTATTATCTGGTACAATAATCCTTAAACCTGATCCATTTAGTTGTTCATTTAAAATTTGTTGATGTTGTTGATGTGCTGACAATGATGATGATGAAGATGGACTATCTACATTATTACTATAGCCATTATTATTATTATTATTATTATAATGAAAAAGATAGTTTTTTTGGCCTTGTTGTTGTATTAATTGATTATTTTGCAATTGTTGATTTGCTTGGTTTATTGTTTCCGCATTATGCTGTTGATGATTACCATAATTGATAAAATCACTATTATTTTCATCAGATGTTTGATAATAAGTAGATGCAATAAATCCATTACCATTTGAAGAACTACTGCTGCCCTGTCCATTATTATCATTGCCAACATTTATTTTACCAAAATTTATTAAGTTTGAATATTCTTGTTCGGTTAATGTTGGTTGATAATTTTGTTGAGCAGCAACAACTACATTTGGATTATTTGATGAAATTAATGCAGCAAATTGTGGTGACGATGCTGATGTTATATGACCACTATTATTATTGTATTCATTTTGTATTTCATTTATTGTATCTTGTGTGGCTGAATATATTTGTCCAGGACTTGCAACCGATTGATATTGATTAACATTCGAATTAAATCCAATTGGATTATTTTCTTGTTCTGATAATTGTAATATTGGTTTAAATAAATGCTGTTTATGTTGATTAAGTAATTGATTTGATTGTGTTACTAAATATGTTGGATTGTAGACTGCATTTGGGAATCCACGGAATACAGATTGTTGTTGTAAAATATGTTGCTGTAATTGAGGTTGATTTGATAATGGTAAACCATACGTATCGGATAATTGTTGTTGTGGTATTTGTTGTTGATTTGCTAATTCACCAAATGCTGATTGTTGTGGTTGTTGCTTATACTGGAAAAAGTTGTTTGAAGATATTGGTGAGCCTTGCAATTGGGCTGCCGTATAACTAACATCTAATGGTAAATTATTTAATTGACTCGGTTGACTAAATGGATCAGATGCTGGATTTATTTTATATGATCTTAACGATGGATCTGGATCAGGTGCATATAATTTCTGTTTTCCTGTGAATTGATCTCGAATTGTATGATCGTTTGTTGGTTCGGTTACTTGATATTGATGATTCTTTAAAATCGAAATACACACATATT
>JANSTX010055662.1:0-10000 GCA_027564355.1 Penthetria funebris
TATATATTGTAATTAATTAATTATAGCGCTTACTTCTTTTAAAGCTTTAATTAATTGAATTTTAATTAATGTGCTTAATCTAGCACAAACAAATTCAGGATATTCAGTCATTAATGCCATATTATAACATGAATTTGTTGGGCTGCTGACAGTATCTGCATTTGGTTTTAATAAATTACTATTATTTAATTGATTTAAATTACAGAAACTTGCTGTTTCACCATCGTTGCCACATTGAATTCTCGAATGATTAGTAGCAGCCAATTCGCTAGCATTATCAACATCTTTTATATACACATTTTGATTATTAAAACGATTTATATCTTCAGTTTCTTTGGTTACTTTTTCAATATTTGTTATCACAGAACTTATTAATTTTGTAGGAAAATTAAACATACTAGTTGTTTTAATGGAAAGATTATTAGGTGAGGAATTACTATTATTAGTGGTAATAGCAACACTATTTGTAGTATTAACAGCAGTAGCAATAGTAACAATATTAGTTAAAGTAGTAACTGTTGTAGTATGAGCAAGCATAGTTGTAGTAGTTAATGTTTTATTATTTATACATTGATTATGTATATTAATAGAACTATTTGCATTGCCATCAAAATTTGGTAAATTAGAATTGTTGATAGTTAATTGTGATTCTTCTTTAATTGGTGATTTATTATTCGACAGATCAAATAAATCTAAATTGGTTTTCTTTTTATTTATAGTTTTTGCTAATGTATAAGATTTTGCAAATGGACCTAATGAATTTGTATCTCTAATTGATGTACTATTTATATCACGTAACGATTGACTATTTTGTTGTTTACTACTACCACAGTTAGTGGTTTTTGTGGTTGGCGATTCATTAAATAATCGATTTTTATATTCCTGTACACGGGCTGCTGTTGTTACACTTGAATTTTGACAAACTTTTTCTATAAGGCCCATAAAATTGCTTACATCAAAAAATGTTGTATTCATAAGACGATCTAAGAATCGACATTTTTTATAGACTTCTAATAATTTTCGCATAATCTAAAAGAAAAAAGATTAATTGATAGAATTTTTTAAATCATATCCATATAAAATTTCAAAGAATATTAATTAATCATGGATTCGAGCTTTTGTTCACCGCAGGAGCATATATAATCATTTCAGGCCAGTACCTCCACTTCAGTCCATTCCCAGTCACCACTAACTCTCGTATTAGGTCAGAAAATTTTGAGTATAGTATGCGCTGCCTGAGGCACCTATTAACGAATACTAAAATTTGGACACAATGTTATTTCTCACCTTCCAAGTTTTGCAACCATAAAATAGTGCTGATAGACAATCAGTTTTAAAGATAAATTTGAAATTTGTCAAAAACTTCCCTAATATTAGAAGTCCTCTATTTCATCCATTTCTTTGCCATTTACCGCAAATGAATATCTATCTCGCAGACGTACCAATATTCATTAGTTTCATCAACATTGGCCGACTTGTGATCTGTATTTTACAAGATCTTCAAATTGAACAGCTAAATCCCATTTGATAATATGCGGATCAGTATTTATCTTGATCATAACTCACAATATATACTGCGGATCATATTCAGCAGTTTAGATGATATTACATAACTTTTTAGAATGATACGCATCATGCCACCACGATCAATTATTATCAAATGCCTGTCGGCAATTTAATTATCAACCCTTCACAAACTTAGAATATCATCAGACAAACACACCTCTCTAATAATTGGATGGAATACTGATGCAATGCCATCCAAGTCCATCTTGGACATTTCGGGTGATAAGTTATCGACGCCAGCTACCTTACGGTCCTTCGGTTAACCGAACTCTGAGCAACTTGAACTTAGGAGGCCTATTCAGTAAGTCGCGAATGTACTATATCTACCATTCCATTTGCTGAATCGCATTTGAGATTAGCTAATGATTCAATTTAACGTTCTATTTTGTTTTTTTAATGAAAACGATTTTAAAATTAAACAAAAATTTAAAAATTAAAATATACCTCTTGTGATTCAAAATTTGGATTATAAAAAAAAATTTCTTCTAAACGTGCCATTGCAACTCTTGCTCTTTCTAAATTTGAAGACAGTAATGTAGCAGTCACTTGATTTTGAGGTGAACCTGGTTCACTCATTTCACTTTCTGTTTCCCATGAATCATCTGAGTCACCATTTACCCATACATTATGATCAACACCATATTCCCCAACCTAAATAGAAAATGAAATTCTCAAATATGTCTATTGTATTTCTATTAAATTAGTTGATAGTAGAATATTTTGTATTTTTCGATAAAAAAATTACGATTTATTATCATATTAATTATGGTATAAGTGAAAATTGTGTCTTTAAATAATTTTTAATTATTAAAGAAAAAGAAAATATATTTTTAACATTGTAAAAGTATCAGGGCGTCGAAATTCAAATTAATTATATAGTTAATAATCAACATATGAGTTAATTATTTAAAAAAACGACTTCTAAATATCACATAAATAATATAATTTACCTCAAATAAATCCTGTGGCCAACACATACTATAATGTCCATCGACCCACCATACTTTAACTTTTCCTTCTGGATAATTATCAACAACTTGACCAGCTGTACAATTTTGATCTTCGCCATTAAAATTTGCAATACGTATTACTATTGTACCTGGACGAAATTGAAAATTAGGATGATCTTTTATATCATATACACTAACTTCAGTTTCATTAAAATATGTAGGACTATTAAAGATAACAAAAAAAAAAAAAAAACAATTAATTAAATAAATAAAGTCAGAAAAAAGAAGACAATAAAAAACCTTGGTAAATCTAATGATGTATATGTTGAAAACCATTTAACAAGTGCAGTTCTTCCTTGATGATCAACTTTTTGAATTACACCATAATCACGATATGATAAATCGTTTGAATCATCATTTCCGGCTAAAACAAAATCACCAGGAAAAAATTCCTAAAACAATCGGAAAAAGAAATTTCAATTAAAATAAATAGAAAATTAACAATTCATATTTTTTTAATAATTATAATAATAAGTCACCATACATACATGTGTATCTAAATGATGTATTGGATAAAGTTGTGTGGATGGTATATTTTCTTCAATTGTACCATCCTGCCAAACAACGGTTGCCGTACTATAAACAAGTAATGCTTCTGTAACTACATCCGTTCCTATTTTAGGTGCTGTATTTTTTGTTTTATTTTTCCGTTTTTTAAGTTTTTTTATCTATGAATAAAGAACAACAAAATTTAAATTTCGAATTGAACTTTTAGAATTAAAAACAAAAAAAAATGATTTACCTTTTTCGGTAATAATGGCGATCTTTTAGGACTATTACGTGGCGTTGGACTTGAACAACAAGATGAACCAGTTGTAATAATATCATCTGAATTTAAAAAATTCTCATTTTCAGAAACAGTTTGCCATCCATCACTTTCGGAATGTTTTGAAAATACAATATTAAAATCATGCACAATGTTTTCATTATTAAAACTAACAACTAGCATTTCCCCATTGTTATCATTGTTACTTGTTTTGCACATTATTTTATTACTATCACACGTTAAATGTGTTTTATCATCAATATCTAATTTATTTACATTATTAATATCATTTTCATTATCACATTTTATTTTTGGTGGTGTCATTTTTATTATTGAATTAGTATTTTCATCACGTTTCATTTGATTGAGTATTATTTTATATTTACTAGCTGAAATACATATAATTGTGGTAAAATGTGTAATTATATATTGAACATATGATATGTATATTCAGATCTTACCTTGTTCTTTTTTCCAATCTGATTTTGCAATTAAAATATCACTATCTTCAATTTTCAAATAGTTTTTATCATTCATTTGTAACATACATGATTCAAATAAATTTAAACGTTTTAAACTTTTTAAATCATTACCAGTTATATAACATTGTGGTTGATTTTCTTTCAAATCATTTTCATTTGTTTCACTACTTATGATTTTACATTGCCAATGTACCCAAACACCTTCAACTTCAACGGATTGAACAATGAACTTAAAAAAATAAAATTACCAATTAATTAGTAACAATAATTAAGAAAAGCTGGATAATTATATTTTTTTCCTTATAATTTGTGAAAATCTGTAGTTACAAAAGCTTGTGAACAATAATTAGATGCCAAAGATATGATTTAAAACGATATTAAATGGAATAATCTGTTGGATGCACCAAAAGGTGAAATAGCGAAAAAATTTAACTGTGAAAAACGATTATTTTAAATACCCTTAAAATCCGTATGCGACTTGCAATAAACTATATAGTATTAATATAAACAGTTCAGAAATGAAAAAGGTAAACGTGTATAGAGGATTCTATGAGTGTTCTAAGTATGTTCTAGTAGCCGAATATTAACCAATCTAAGTGAACTATATATAGTATTTACTCACTGATGGGGATCGAGATAAATACGATATAAAATAATTTTAGACGACATCAAGAGGCTAATATAGAAAGAATTGACAAAATAACTTTAAGACAGATAAACAACATTTTCTATCAATTACGCATTCTGGTAACCTATCATCAACGTTGTGGTATCATATTTGGTGAGTACATCAATCGTACTGTTATAGAGTATTCGGTGACATCATGTGACGGTAAATAAATATATAGAATAACCTAAATGAGAGGAGGCTGCACCAAATTTTATCACATCACAATCATTCAAAGTTAATTTTATAATTCATTCAAAATATGTGAATCTTACCGATTTTGGTCTACGAGATGTAAAAGATGTTAAAATATCCGTTGTCGCCGTAAGCCATTTAACATTTACAAGATCGTTAATATGACCAACAAGTGTTTGACCAGGATAAAAATAAGCAGTTGAAAAAAAATCACTACGACACCTTGTTGAATCAACATCCTTTAATGCAATACATTCATCGGCTCGTAATTCTAATAAAGCACCACATTTTGTTCTACAAATATACAATTTGAAATGTTATTTAAAAATTAAAAAAAAAAAAACGTAACAAACTTTAACATTAATTTTTCGTTAATTGTTTTAGTACTTCCAACCCATGAATTCAAACAAACAGCATTATCTCGAAGCATTGATATTAACGGACGTAACCTAGTCGCTGATATATTTTTAGCAACAAATTTTGTACCCTTTATCAGTACATCAGCAGTTACATTAATATCACGACAATATCCCTTTTGTGTATCTTTGCCGGGTATAAGACGTCTGACAACGTCACCTGGCATTAAAGTTCTATCTGCCAATCCAATCTGCATAAAATATGAAAAACAATTTCACAATAAAATACAAAGTTTAACGTATTTTATTTGTACAATTTATTTTATTAGTTAAACATACCGATTTTTCGTCCAAGATTTCTACACAACCCTCACACCATGCAATTCTTATTTCACCTTTTTTAATAAGATCATCACATTCTGTATCCGAATCACCTATAAATATATAATTATTTAATTAGTCACCCAATTATAAATTGTTTTTTTTATCCAAGAACAGAAATAAAACAAAACAACCTCCTTCAAAATTTTCCATGACCAATCCAAATTTTATACGTCCATTATCAAACAGAAAAACTTCATCTTCATAAAAATATTGATTTTCATTATTATCAGAATCACTTATTTTTTGAACTTCTGATAAAATAGATGATGCCATTTTTTAAACATATATATAACATTAAATTTTATTATATTTTTCTTTAATTTGAAAAACTGACGAAAAGATAACACACAATAAAATGACAGATTGAGTGTTTAAAGAATGGAATGATAACGATGATTATTACATAACCGCAAATAAATATTAAAAAAGAGTAAGTTCAATTTATTTAAAACCTTGAGAAGTGATTATTCTATTATTTATTGTTTTATTAATTTTTTTCTTAAAAGAGTTTTTTCTATCAATTAAAAAGATAATCAAATTTTGTTCTGAAAAATTACAGTAAATATATATATATTGTCTTAAATAATGTGCATACATTCTCTAAGTAACCATTCCCATAATAAAGGGATCAATAAAGTGTCCTATGTAACGTCGAATTTTACAAATCCTTTTTATTACAAAATTATAAGTAATTCTTAATTTTAAAAATATAAAAAACGTAATAATATAGTTGCTGATTGTAGACTTGTAGACCAAGTTTTTTAAACAAAAAATTGTATGCAACCATTTTGAACGATTGCAATAACGCAATGTTTGTGTTAAAATGTCAATATTAATATAATTGACTTTTCTCGAAATTTCTCCATTTTCTCTTCCATGATTGCATATTAATTTATTTGAAAAGATGTGTTTTTTATTAAAATTATAAAGAATAAAATATATAAAATTTAGTAATTTTAAGAATGTCATCCAATAAAACAACGAGCCGTGGTGGTGTGTGTCGTATTTTAGCAAAATTAGAACTATCATTAGAATCGGGAAATTATTATGAGGCACATCAAATGTATAAAATATTGTACCATCGCTACTTGTCACAAGAAAACTATCAAGAATGTTTAGACTTGCTTTTTAGTGGCGTTATGAAATTTCTAAATAATGAACAGTATAGTAGTGGTACAGATTTAGCCATATTAATTGTTGATACACTTCAAAGTGCTAAACTTGTTGAAGAAGACGATTATCAAATGTGGATTGAACGTTTGGGACTTATCATTAGCAAAATTGGTGCCAACATTGTTGAAAGGGAAAACTTATTGGTATGTCCTGTCCATATTATTTGTATATAAATAAGCACATGTTAAATGGTGTGTGATTGTTGGTATAATGAATGTAAATAAATAAAAGATATTCTATAGGTAGCTGCAAATTTATTTAAATTTGTCATTTTATGTTATATGTCTATAGGAAATGTTGACAGCGTGGTGACGCCGTATCCTGTACATTGAAATTTGTTTCTTCCAAATGTGTTGTTTTTTTATAGTGTTTTTTAAATGTATAATTTCGTGGAAAATTTGCTCTTATATTAAATTCATCATCAGATTTTATATTTGTCGTATAAGATAGCATAGTATAGTAACAAAATTTGGTAAATCTACAACTTCCGGTTGTAACAGATGTTTGTATTTTGAACTCATAGTAGTAATGCGACTAAATGCCATTTATGCTGAAATGAAGCCATGCTTGCAAATACATTTTAATTTTTATTGTATACTAAGTAAAACATTTTTATTGTTTTAATGATCATTAATTTGTTATATTCATCATATCATATGTTAAACCTTTACGCCTCAAGAACGCATCAGACGGTATTACGATGACTACTTTCCGCCTCCAGTATGCATGTAACATCAAATGTAAACTCAAATAATTATCACTAATTGAAATAAATTTGCGAGAACTGGTAAATATAGAATCAATCATAGTGATACAATTTATACATTTAAATATTTCAGTGGAGTAGCGCATAAATTAGCATGATGATGTTACTATTATCGATGTTACTATTATCCATGTTACTCAACCAATCTTTCCCTCCACGCGGTGTCATTTGGTAACTCGATCACGGTATATGTCAGTAATGATGTGTGATGGAGGCCTAAATGAATGGTGTTTATGTTGTGTTTGTCGTCTGATTGAAAAAACAACTCAACAACAAAATAGATAGCTGGGGATTTATTCAGCACTCTATTGAAATATTCAAATTTGTAACTGAATCATTATGATTGATCCTATATTTTCCAGTTGACAAATTTCAATTATAGTTATTTGAGTTTACATTTGATGTAACATGCTTGAAACGGCGAATTAACATCGTAAAGATTCAGACGATGATGAATGACATGTATTATGATCAAGTTACCGGTGACACAGTGTACAGGTAAACATTGGTTGACCTCGATAATAGTAGTCGGCCACTCCATTTGTCACATTTCTAATATACATGTAACATCAAATTTAAACTCAAATAGCTATAATTGAAATTTTCCAATTGGATAACAAAGCAAAAATTTTTATAGTATGAATTTTTACTGAGCTTCATTTCAAAAGAAAATGTATGCGACACCAAATACAATCTCATTTATATTATACACTTAAATCTATTTTTCTTTCCTGTACCAATGGGAATAATCAATTTAATCAATTAATTTTTTAATCGATAATATCGTAAACATTTAATCTTTGACAAATCAACATTTACGTGTTCCGCATCAAGAACGCTATATGTAGGAAGTTGAGAAACATACCATATATGTATATTCTATATATCATTACACAATATCGATTTCTTTATTGCTTATATTATTTGATTATTCTTGCCACTCATTTGTTAAATTATTTTATTATATTTGTAAAAATTATGCATCACATGTTTTCTGTTTTGTTTTTTTTTTGTATTTATTTTTCTATTCCTAAAATTTAGATTAAAGCCGTTAAATGGAGCAGTGATGTATCGAAAAATAAATTTGGTCATCCAGTAATGCATAAAATGATTGCGGAAATAAAATGGACAGAGGGTAATTTAGAAGAGTCACGTTATCATTTCCTTTTATCCAAGGATGGATTGGCATGCGGGCAAATGTTAATACAATTAAGTCAAAAGGGTATTGCAAGTGAATTAGATTTATTTATTGCGCAAGTAATTTTACAGCAATTATGTTTAAAGGAGGCATCATCGGCAATGATAACATTCGAAACGTATACAAAAAATCATCCAAAAATAGGATGCAGTGAACCACCGTTTATAATGCCTCTATTAAATTTTGTCTTTTTCTTATTGAAAACAATAGAAACTGGTAAACTAGCAATGTTTACAACATTATGCGATTTATATAAGCCATCCATTGAACGTGATCCATTGTATGATAAATATTTACAGAAAATTGGACAAATTTTTTTTGGTGCACCGAAACCACAACGAAATAATGGTGGTTTTTTTGGCGATTTATTAAATACATTATTTCAGGATAGCGGTGAGGAGAATGAATCGCATACATCATCAAGTGCACATTCAATTGAAACGGATTTAGATTAAAATAAGTATATTTCATTATTTTTAATTGTATTATACTAATTTGTTTATTGTAAAACTAATGATAAATAAATTATTGGATAGATACTAAGATTGTACAGATTTTTCATTTAATTTTTTTTTTTTTTCGTTTTTTTTTTTTTTACAGAAATCAATCAACATCATCTAACATCAGCATGTTAAGTTTTTACATCGTACTACATGTGGTATAATGATGTTTATATATAATTGAGATTTTCCAACTTAAAATAACTATAACGTGTGGCTTCGTTTTACATTTGAATATTTCAATTTGGTAATGTACAAAATCATCTACTATATGTATTTAGTTTTGTTAGGTATATATTCATAAAATATATTAAGTACTGACAAATGAATAATATCAATAAATTGAAGAAAAAACAAATAGTTGATGGTACATGCATATTTGAAATGGCAAATTAACATTGTAATGTCGTCCTATGCGCTCTCGAGGCGTTAAGGGTCAGATGATGAATTACTAATTACATTTGGTTTTGTCAGCACTGTGGGTATATCCACTATTTTATCTTTCAAATATATTTGTAAATTCCGTTGATGCAAAAAGAAATAAAATAAGTTACAAATCGTTATCAACTTTAGTAATGTCAAGGCGGATTCTTATTTGTAATTCAACTTGTTATTCCCCCTCTTCACATTTTATTGTGCACACTTAGATACGAATAAATTGAATTGTATTGTGATGGATAAGCATAATCTTTAACTACATTGCCATATGCTGTTAAATTATTTTATTTAAAACTATAAGATTTAATATACTTAAACATATTTTATCATTATACGGAAGCAGTAAAATTTTCTCGTATATAAATTTCAATTTTGTTTTTAGTTTTTATCGACTGTTTGAACATAATAAATGTTAATTTACGCGTATTGTGGCGGAGAGACTCTTACTGACTAACCAGAAATTTTATCAAAACAAAATAAAGATGTTGAAAATTATGTA
>JANSTX010055666.1:0-26188 GCA_027564355.1 Penthetria funebris
ATTATGTATAAATTAAAGAAAATACTAGAATAAAAATAAATTATTCATTACCAACCATAAAGCATTATCCTGAATCACTCCCTCGCAAAGGTACGTACTTAAAAGCAAAGAAAAAGATAAAATGAAAAGTATTGTTCATCTTATAATGTTCTTTTGTGAATTATGAAATATGTTCATGAAATCCTTGAAACCTTTAAATTTTTTAATCTTTTCTTAATAACTTAGTTTTACAGTACAAGGACTATACACGAAAAACACACAAAGAATAAAAACCCAACAAAATAAAAAAAAAAAAAATTGATGAGAAACACAATGTCCTCACAATTTCCTTTAAAAACACAAATTCTATTATTTTCCCAAAAATTGGTCTATTATTTTATTTATTTTTAAACAACTTATTTGAATACAAAAATAAAACGATGCAAATTTTATTTTAGCAATAACCACAAAATTCTACAGTTGTTCGTAAATGAAAAGCAACACCCCAACTGATTTCGAAAACAAGATGAGAATTACTAGAGAAATTAGAAACAAGGGTGATCTCAGTTGATGAAATTTATGGAAACTCTGACTGAGAATTTTTTTTTGTGCGCGAAAATCGTTTGCAAGTACGAATGTGAACAATAAAATCAAAGAGAAATTATACTGAAGTTAAAACGAAGAGGCCATAACAATGAAAATTCCGGCAATCACTCTTAAGATTTCAGCACGAGAGTGATAATTGTTTGTTGAAAAGGAATAAAAGGAAATTTCTTAAAAGATTTATTTTTTTTTTGGTCAGTTATTTGGGAATTTTCGGAGCAGTTAGTGCCGTTAAAAAAAAATTGTATTGTACATAAATAAATCAATGAAAATAATTTTATTTTAACATTCACGTTACGTCAAGATAATTTCTGGAGGATGCATATAGTTTGCCATTTATTTTGTTTAGATTCTTAGAAGTTAGAAACAATAAATATTCATACAAAATCAATGAGGTAAAAATACAATAAGCTAATTATACGAGTACTGGCCATGTTTTTTTCACCTGAAATTTAAAGTTCTTTGTGGATTTTCATTATGTTTTCCAAAAATTATGAAGTTGGTCGTTTGGTCAAACAATAAAATTTGATTTTATTTAAGATTAAACTGCTATTATTTTTTACTTTCGGATTTCGAGAAATATCACGTAAAACTTACACGATATTATTATGATAATTACAATAAATATGTAAAAGAAGTGAAAATTTGTTTTAATTTAAGGCAAGTTGGTGAGTAAAAATAAGATTATGTACGAGAACTACCAATTATGAAAAAGCATCTTTAATTTTGTAAATTTGTTACCACGTATTAATTACAGATCTTTCTCACATTGATATTGTCCAATCGGTTTTTGTATTACTATTTAAAATTATTTGAATTCTAATTATGAATCTGTTAGATTTAGGAATTTCGCAACTTTAGATTTGTTTTGGAATTATGACGTTTATGATGTTAACTAGATAAAGTGATCAGTTTTCCACCTACCCTTTGGTTCTGCAGATTTCATATCTTAAATAAATGTTTCACAACTTGTTATACATTCGCCTTCAGCTCAATTTACGAACTGTACCTTATTAGTTGCATAAGAGTAAGTTGTTGGTGCCAAAATATATATGTCAATTGGGTTCCAACGCACATTTGACAATGTAGTTCATTGTTCACCTTTATCATAACTCCTCAACCTAAAGATGAGTAGGAACACAATTAGCAATACAATACATTCTTGTATTCAATTGATTAAAGAATTGTCCACATCATAATATGAGATATCTGTTGAACATCTATTTAGGACATCATACGTATAAGTAAGTATTACGATATACATATTCATATATTATTATTGTATGAATTATTAGTCAACATGAAAATCTGCATTTTATTTCAAGGCAAGTTAGTTAGCACAGGACGTATATAATTTATAAAAAAAAAAAAATGGGATGTTGTAAGGAAACGGAATTTAGACAAATTATGTGATTATGTCTATAATTTTATGGAAATATCATCTATAACTATATATTTATTGTATATAGATTTATTTAATGTATTCTAAATTTACATAATATGGTGATAATAAAATGTACATTTCGTGGCTGTTCGAAAATGGTTGAACAATAATATAAGCTACTGCAATACTTTTTACCCTTTGCGAATAATAAATTGACTTAAATTATTTGATGAAATTGAGAATTATATGTGTGTAATGTTCACGATTTGATAAAATTTATAGCGGTTGCATAATTTGTAACGTTTTAAATGTTTCTGGAAAATTTTGTTACTTTGTTAAAGATAGAAAATACAAACAATCCTTTTGAGATAACCAATGCTGAATGTTTTCCAGAGATGGTATCAGATGGGATATAATCGCAGTTGTCGTGAAGATCTCAACTCCTTGAAGATATTTGTCTGCTATTGCAAAAACCTAAATTCAGTCTAGAGGTTGTTGCAAATTTTTAAACGATCTACAGTTGTGGATTATTAAAATTTACTGTTTAACGGTAATATTTTATGGCTGCAAGACTTATAAGTTGACAAATAACATCCTGTCACAAATTAATTTTTTTGTCAATAAAATACGGGAAGGATTTTAACCATAGTAATACATTGACACATTGAAATAATTTAAATTTAAATTTTAAAACTTAATTAGAATAGACATTAATTTCGAATTAAGGTTTTTTAATAATATTAAATGTGCATAATAGAGTTACCAGCTAATCTGTTTTCAGATCATATAGTGTTCTGTTAGGACAATATGTGTTTGCAATACGTCACCAAAGGTGACTACCCGGTAACGTATTGTAATACTTCAATCAAAACATGGCCAAAATTGCAAGGACGAATTTGCTTGTTCATGTTGGCTGTTTACTTTTTTTATATTCAAATACAGTACTCAGAAAGTGCACTTATATATTATCATCTGTTATGTCAAAAGAGAGTGTATTAACCTGCAATTCCAAACGATGTATAATTTACATTATTTTAAGCACATCCATAAGGGAAATTACATCCAACCCCATTAACTTAGGCAGTTGTGTGCTTGCAGCTGCTGTGTGCTTGCAGCTACTGTGTGCTTGCAGCTACTGTGCGTTTGCAGCTACTGTGTGCTTGCAACTGTGCTGTGTGCTAGTAGCTATTGTATGCTTGCAGCTACTGTGTGCTTGCAGCTATGCGGTGTACTTGCAGCTGTGCTGTGTGCTTGCAGCTGTGCTATGTGCTTGCATCTCGCAGAATAAGTAACAATAAACAGCCTAGGATTTGATAGAAATACGACGACGATTTTTGCCTAATAAAAGCAGACATGATTGAAACCAGCAACCTACACAGCACAGGTGACTTAAGAAATGTAGCGGTACAAACTTGATATTTTTGGGATATGCGAAAATCGATTGAAGCAAAACGGAGAAAATACTATATCCAATAGTAAAATAAATTTGTTTGCAAAACCTCGTCATATGGATCACAGTAGTACAATTGATCTCAAATATATATATAGATGTATACTGTCTCTGGTATTGTTATACTGGTTTATTATCAAGGTAAATACTGGATGGTAACAGATGGGATCTAATCAGTCGACATAAAAAGATTTTAACTATGCTGACGATATTTGTTTGCTATCACGCCATTGTAGCGCCATAGGGTGCTTATGGACTTTTGCGCAACAGGTCAATTAAGTTTGACATTTGATGTTATATTCGAATTGGAAACGGCAAATTGATATTATGGCACCGTCCTATACGCCCTAGAGACGTTAACGTTTTAGGTGATGATGAATAATATTCTCAATATTTTGGGTTCTGCCCAAATTACAGACTATTCATTATTATTATTATTAATAAATAAAAGATAGCTCTTGAAATGTTTGTAAAATTTTTTTTTTTAATAGATACAATATCACATAAAATGAAATATTCAAAGATATTCCTAAAAACATCATCTTCAATTCTATACAACATTAATTCACTTAAAACATTTTGCCCATTTTACCAAAATGAAAAAGGATGTTTTCTATGTACAGTCTTGTTCACATATGCCAAATCGATTTCATTTCCATTCAAATAGAAAGAAACCAAAGTAAATAATTTAAAATGTACATTAAACATTAAATTAAAGCTCTTAAAATAATTGGACATTATTGACCGACTCTATGAGTTTCTTGTAGTAAAGTGATGATACTGAGATTTTAATTTATATTTAATTAAATAAAAATTCACACCATCGAATAAGCAATCAGTAACTGTATTCGCATCCATTAGACACTACAACAAAATCAGAATTATTATGCTAGAATTATAAATTTTAATTTGGAAAATAACACTTTTATAGGGCATCGTCTTGCGTATTCTAATGCCTTTCACGAAAACATTATCTTTATTAATACAAATAAATATAATGGACGATACTAAAATAAATTGAAACTTATTCCATATTTGATTTCATGTCCGTCAAACTGAGAAATATTGATCTACAATATATCAATTTACCAAGACTACACTAAACATAACTCTGGAAATGACTCAGAAACAAAGTCAGTGCATTAAGCACTCTTTCAAAAATTAATTCAGCATAAGTTGGCATAGGATACGAAATCATATTTTGTATAACTCAGGTGCCAGTCAAGACAGACTGATATTCGTTTGTGAGGATTCGATAAGTTGTCGATTGAGAGGTCATATTATGGGTTCTAGATGTAAATAAGATCCACTAATAATTAACGTTTTTATACGTTTTTAAAGATGCATCATTTTATTCGTTTAAAAATAGCTTTATTGATTTTTAAAGTAAGCCTCTAAGAATTTTTTGATTTTGAATCCGTTCGAAATAAATCATCAAAGCATTTATTTTATTCAGAAATTGGTATGGCTGCGAAACTTGGAAGGTGACAAAAATAACATTGTGTACTGAATGCAAGTTTTCGCCCTTACTAAAAATGTTCCTGCCAAATACAATATCAAATGAGAATTTCTGGGGACTGCCAGATCTAGAGGCGATGAACAAAATTGTCAGCCGCAGAAAGTGGAATTGAATATACCATGTGAGGCGACCGGTTGGTAATATTGCAAAATACGCACTTGACTGGAATTCGCGGGGTATTTGATGGAAATTTCAATTATAGTTGTTTGAGTTCATATTTGATGTTACATGCATATTATATACATATTCGTTATCATGTGGCCCTGAAGCGCTAAAGGTTAAACTGATGATAATTAGTTACGATATCCACTCGTATTCATAACATTTTCAAGAATTAAGTTTGTATATGAGATTAATAAATCACTTAAAATAAATGCTTTTCCATTTACTCGCACGAGATACACAAAAATACTCTAAAAAATATTCATTAATGCCAAGTCGAATGTAATTTGCCAGGTATCAGTGATTTATTAGCATGTAATTACTTCAAAGTATGTATTGCATAATACTCGTAATATTTACCTTAAATGTGATAAATTTTAGTCTTTTATGCACCATAATATTCGTGTTTGAAAATAGACTTTTTTTAAAAATTCATTCAGAATTTAATTTTTGAAGTAAAATTCCATTTCAAATTTGGTTGGTCGTAATAAGTTGTAGGTATTATAAAATTCACATAGGGGTGGACGACATTCATCGAGATTATTCAACGCATTTTTACCTCAATGTGGTGTCACCGGTAACCGGGTCACTTTTATATGTCAGTAAATGACGTGCGTGATAGAGGTAAAAAAAGATGATTGATAACACATCTCAACACAATACTTGGTAGTTTGGGGTTTATGCATCAGTCTAATGTAATATTCAAATTATGATTGACCCTATGTTTCTCATTTGGTAAATTTCATTTCTGAATATTTGGGCTTACGTTTTAGAAATGATTAACATCGTAATATCGCCCCACGTGCCCTTGAGGCATAAAGATGAAGATGATGATGTTCGGTTTATACAGTGATATGATATATGTTTAACCTATTCATATTTCTATTGTATTGCTTTTCACACAGATATTCTGGGATCGATTTCTGATGTGTAATTAATTGGCATTAAATGAATGATCATACCACATACAATGAATCCTATACCTTCCAGCACACTGCCAATAGGAATTTAGGATAATATAATAATTTTAATGTAACAGCTTATAATAAATAAGCTAAAGTAAACTGTTATGTGAAGATGTCATATTAAGTGGACGTATGCCAGGTCGTCTGCAACTAGAATTGCATGTAGATTATCCTTTGTAATGTTTTATGATTCGATACACGAACATTTTATTAATACATCAACTTTTTTATATTTGACTACATTTGTACATAAATTGAAAGATTTTATTTCAAACTATGACACAGTTTGCCAACTTCTCGTATATTTGGGTATTTATTTAGTCAAGTGTGGCGAATAAAAGTCGTCTAATTAATTTTTTTTTTTACATCAATTATTGTTTAGCTACACAACATTCTGGTGACATAAGAACATCTAGATTCGTCTTTACTTCACTTGGTGTTACCGATAACAAGGTGTGTCAATTTTAGATCAGTGCTAAAAATAAGATATCTGTCGTGTTTGTCGAATTGATGAGGGATATGTCTCCACCAAATAAGGTGGCTGAGAAGTTACACGGCACTTTACAGAATCCATTCAGTTGCGCTCTTTTCATTTTGAAATTTCAACTTAGAATTTTAATAATAAAATCTATCCCTTAGAATAATTAATGATTAAATAGAATTGTTGAGATCTTTAAATTTATACACTTGAAGTTTTTATGACGAGTAGTTCACATCTCGTATTATTCTCATTTCAAGAATTGTTTTGAAGTTTACTTTATAGTTTTATGATGTTGATTGACATTCATCAATTTTGAATTATCGTTTCTTTGGCTGTAAGTATACTGCAATTTATACAATTATCGACCACTTGCGGATCTGAAACCTTGGTGCTACATCATTTTTGTAAAGCATTAATATCCAAAACTCTCATGGTCGCCAAATTCCACGGAGTATAATTTTATATTCACAAAACATACATCTTAATAATATCTAATTTTATTTCCAGATGAAGATGTAATTAATCAGTATAAATAGAAACCATTAAAGAAAACTTCTTTTGACGAATTACGTAACATATACTATCGCCAACTAGAAAGCATTGCACACACAACAAGTGGTTGTTTAACATTGACAACAAATTATACTTATCGATATAATGAAGTTGATAAATGTAACTTCATAAAATCAATCAAATCAACATTTCACATAACATATTATTGCTACCTGGCATGTGGAACCTACAACTTATACACATTATACTAATTGCTATTGGCAAAATTGGTAAACTTTCAAAAGAATATTTTTTATGCATATTATGGACCAATTTTATATTGAATTCATTGTGGTGAGGCTGTTACTGCTAAAGAGAATCTAGTTCATAAGATTAATGTGTCTTGTGCCATCAAGTGCGACTCGGGACAATTACAATTTATGAAAAATAGTTAATTGAAACGGAACCTGGAATATTAGAAACATACTTGAAAAAACGATGTTAACGGTGGAAGAAAAGTAAAAAGCAATGCAGACTTTATCAACTGGATAAATGTGTATGATTCGAGAATATTACTGATCGGACAGAATTTGCATGCAAATTTAAATAACACCAAGGAAACAGATCGTCTGATATTTTACAACACAGAATATTGAATTCAATCAACTAATTATTGATTTATGTCATGTGTGACGCCAGACGGAAAATGAAGATATATTACAAAGATATGAAGCGATGACACCTAAAGTAATTACCTATATGAACATTAACTTGATCTCAATAAGAAAAGTTGAAAATGACCAACTGTAATTCGTGTTCATACTGTAAACTTGAGTTGGATGCTATGTAATATATTGTGTGTATTGTTCTGTTCAACTATTGCTGTACATCAGAATTCTGTAAGTTAATGAATTAATTGGCAACATTGCAGCTGTACACATTCACTAAAATATTAAAGAGGTTAATATTAAGCGATTTAAGTGTACTGAATTTTAAGAAAGGCAAATATCGTATCCATTTATAGTGAAAAATAATGATTCCCTAACGCTATTTAGCTCATTTTACGAGCGTGACTAAAATCATGAAGGCAATAAGTTTTTCTTTTCATAAGAATTTGCTTAGATTTTATTCAAAATATAAACGAAGAAAATAATCTGCAAAACAAATTAGAAAGCAAATTGAGACAGGCATTTTTTTTTTTTGTATATTTTCGTTTTTATTCAGTTCTTTCTAGGATACCGTTAAGAAATAAAATTTAGAAATTTTATTAAACATAAGGGTACGGTTGAATCTATTAGGGGAATAGAAATTTTTCCTCAGAAAAAACCTTAGGATAATAATTATTCTTATATCGAAACAAGAAACATATCCATTATTACAGTCAAGTCACATTTCAATTAAAATCAGATTTAGAAAAGGTCATTATTAGGCAGCTGTGCGGACTCATTTGATGAAAATGATGAATAATTTAATTATTTGAAAATTATTATAATGCAAATCAGATATAATGGAATATAAATTAAATGTTTCAAAATCCTAATTACTAGAATCCAGATGATAATGTTATAAATTGAGAATTTTAAGAACAATTTTTTACAATTATTGGCGAACTTTAATATTTCAGAACAACTTAAAAATAATTGAAAAGTGTACAGAAAACATATTTAAAATAGCAGAATCTATAAATGATTTAAGTTGTTGCTTCTAATTTTCAGCTATTTCAATATATTTTAACTTATCAACTATACCCACAATAAACAATTAATAAGTTTATAATAAACTTATAATGACATATGCAATTCTAGTTTCGTCTTCGATATCTTTATACCAAATGGAAAGGGATATATTGCTGGAACATGAGGTACTGCGTATAATATTTAGAACTAGAAGACCAAATGGTTCAGGCATATCAGTAATAGTAGAATTCTCTCTGCATTACCTATTACCTCAAACAAAAAAGGATTTCAAATTTAAATTTGACTATTGCTTCTTCTCATAACCATTGAGTACCAAACTGAACAGTTAGATTAAATCCTTAACACTTATGACTTTATGAGCATAAACTTGAATAATTTCTATGGTATAAAGAATTTTTTGATAATTATGAGCTATCCAGAAGATAATCAATTATTACTGATAAATATTTATCACATTGTACTATCACTGAAATTCGTAGCATACAGAAAAGCTAGTTTGTTGTAGAGCTTGTTATTCACCAAGTTCATGAATAGAAAACTAATACCCATATATTTTTGGTCGCGATCACAAGCCATAAAACTGATATATACTGATTCCTGTGCTATCGCAAATTTTTTTTCCCGTTTTTTATAACCGGTAAGAAGTAAATCAAATATAATTTTAATTATTTTGCAGTGAATCCACATTAACTTTAATTTTACTTGCCGTAGTTTCTGAAACCACAAATTTTTTCTTTATTTAAAGGTTGATAAATCCAAAACGTAAAGTATACTATCAAAAATCAATTATTTGATATTTTTACAAATCACTATCAAAACTCTTCGTACGTATATACTTGTACCCCCAATACATCCTCAAATGTATTTGGTTTAACAATTTTGTCTTGTTACCAAATCTCAATTCGATTTATCTGCAAGTTCCATTGCAAAAAAAGAAACATTTCTAATTTTATTAATATGCATATCTCGTAATTTAAGTTTTTTGTCGATATGTCGCATTCAAATCTTATTATGTATCGTTGAAGTCGAAGTTTAGATTTAAAAAAAAAGAAGAAAAAAAGCAGAATTTTAAGTTCTAATGACAATAATTCAATGAATATTTGCTTGCTTGACAGTCTATTTCAGTATTTCTTGGAATGAGTTATTCCATACCAAGCTTCTATAGAAATAAACTTGAACGTGATTTAGAAACATTCAGCTAATAGAAAAACTGAAAAGAAAAATTTCAGATTTAATACAGCTTGTAAATTAGCATATTCATTTATGCTTCATCATCTTGACCTTTATTTCACAATCAAACATATAGGACACCAAGGTGACCTCTTGTTCATATTTTACACTAATTATGTGCCATAATAAAGAATCGAATTCGAGAGTAAATGTCAATAATCAATTTACGTCGTATTATACATAATGCGACGTGTAACGCGACGAGAATGTAATAATCATAAAATATGAAAATCGCTGAAATAAAAAAAAGGAAGCTTTAAGTTGTCAACTTTCACACAGCAATGTTGAGATTGTGAATGTTTTGTAGTGACCATCATTTGATTATTAGACAAATTAAATTAAAACTTATGGCGGACATAAGAAGATAACCTAGAACTGCTGGATGTATAAAAGTAGCTAGACTTCATAGAAAAGAGGTAAGAGGTAAGAGGTTCGCAGGTGTATTCGCTGAAATACAGTCGCAGGCGCACAAGGACAAGTTCAGGTTACTCTGAGTTCGGTTAATCGACGACCGGTTACAAGAAAATTCAGAGATTTTGCTTTAAGTTGTGTTAAAATCAAAACCACACCGGGTATTCGAGCGGATCAGGCTGGTTTCAATTCATTAAAAAATATATCACGCAATTGTAAATGTTATTTAACGACTTCAAGCTCGCATTAAATTATAAACTTAGTAAATTATTCTATTAATCTAAAAGCAATATCATATAACTCATTAATTCAGCAAATTTTTCACTTGAAATTATATTTCGGTTCTACATTTGGTTTTACATAAATTTTAAAACAAAAAGGAAAATACCACACAATTTTTGCTTCACTGTAACTACCGATTTAAGCAAGTTAGGCGTGCAATTCAAATTTTAAATATGTGTAATTGTGTAGAATTTTAAATTAAATTAACATAAAATTTATTGAATAAAAATATGCCTGTTTGTCAGTCATTAATTGAGATTTTAGTAAAGGAAGTAAACTTTTGGTAAAATATTATGAACGATATGTACGAGTATCATTTAATTTGAGTAGTACATTTATTAATTACTCAATGGCCTGTAATAAATTTGAATACATTATTTTACACATAAACATATAAGGAAGGATTCGTACATCTTTTATATTATCCCCCCCAAACCCCAAATTAACTTTAATTTAATGATATATTTATTGTTGTAGAATTATATACGTAAAAGATGATTAAATTAATTCGTGAATTCTTTTCTTGTTTTTTTTTTTTTATAGAATACAAGCTCCAAAATTGAAAACAGATAAAGGATATAGTTTATTGTTTATTGCGATTGCGCCATGAGAAAATAAAAGCTCTTCCTTCTATTGTTAAATTCAAAATCGATTTAAATAAAATGAAAACCCATGAAAAACTATTAACGATGTACAATAAAACTCATAAAAACTTAGAATAATTTAAAAAACTATGACAGGAATTTCAATAATAATTTAATAACTTGATTTAAAAATTTTATATATTTTTGAATATATTAAAGTTGGCGTTAGTTAATGTAAAATATACGGCATCAGAAATTAATGTTTCAGAACTGTAATGCTGAAATTTTTCATTCCTGTTTATTTTTTATTTAATTTTTTTTTTGGCAAAATATGAGAAGAATTTTATTTTTTATTTATTTATTTTTTTTTTGTGTGTTGAATTTTAAGAAAATATTCAAGTTAAGTAAGGTAATGTGTTTATAACAGCTCCATAAAATGTCATGTAGAAGGGTGAGTCAATCAATCCTTTTTAAATATGATGTAACCTCTATGAAATTAGAACTTCAATTTAAAAAAGCTGGTTATAAAACACTTCTTTTTTTTTTGTTTGTAATACTTTAATATGACAATATGGCGCCAAAATTTTTGATCTAAAGCTGCACATTGAAAACTGTAACTGCTCGACCAGATTAAATTTATATAATTTATAAATGCAAAATAAAGTTGAAAGCGACCAGCTAATCAGATGACGGTGAATCTTAAACTAACATAAAAAATTGCAAATCAGATCACAATGATAGTTAGTAACCGATATTCTCATGCAAAGATAACCTATAAGAGATATGGTGGAAAAATTCCAAGAATACATTTTCTCGAAGTTAGATGGTCAGTTGGTTGATGAAGTATTGATAATAACTTCTCATGAAGCTACAACAAAAAACTAAAGTTTGGAAGGAGTCGTGACGGAAACAAAAACTGAATGTGCAACTCTATTTGAAATATTCGAGAAATATCATCAGTCGAAATTTTTATGTCGATCGGTTAGACTCTGACTGATTCCATGTGGCCCAAGACTAATTTGATTGTAACCCAGTCTAAGGCGAGTAATTGTGGTGATAATATACATCTTTGTTTTACACCCAAATGTGCATCAAAAATATCGTTAAGACTTCCACGATGCAAAACACAAGATGTGGACCGCGGATCATCGGTTTAGTTTGTATTCCATAAATTTTTAAAATTATACACACAATCAATCAATATTATACTTGAATTCAACAGAAAAACATATACAATATTGTTTGCAATTCAATCGACTGTTTTTGAATTTCTAACATATTGATATGGTCTGTACAAGACCTATTAAACCTAAAACCTGCCCATACCCTTGATGCTAAAGTTGAACTGATCCTTTTGTGCACAAAAACAGCTACAATCTTCTTTATATAGTATTCAACAAGGTGTAACCATATCATTTCGGATACACAAGAAGAAATGCAACAAACATCTACTAAATAAAATATCCTCGAATATTTTTGAATAATATTATTTAAAACCAAATAAAATATACTAAACTAACTAAAGTAAGTAACAACCGCCAGACCAACCGCAATGTAAACGAGAACATTTAAAGAGAAATCAAAGCTGGTGTTGACAAAAAACATATATAATATAATTGATAATTACAGTACTGGTCCTTTTACCGTGAACCCCATTAACATCGCAAACAAAATGACCACCTTTGTAAGCAATGAGCTGCTTTTAACATAAACCTATTGATAACTAATCAATTTTCCGATTCAAAAAAACTGACTTTTGAACTTTGCAACAAAATGTACTGAAATTGATCCAAACTATAACATGTGCCAAATTTCAGGGTTCTGAATACTTCGCCTATCAATGGTTTTCTTAACAGAAAATGAACTAGATTCTCTATCACCAAATCCATCAACAATAAATCAACGATTAGCCGTAAGTTCAGATGAATCTGTTGTGTTCAGATTAATCTGTGTTCAATCAAACATTTAATAATGTTCACATACTAACCTTCAATGCTTATGCCAGGAAAACATTCTACATTGATCAATAATTACTGCTTCTCTCACCTCTCTCAAAACTCTATGAAAAGTTCTTCACTCATAAAATCAAAGAATACAATTGAAAGCAAGAATTTACTTTCTGACTCACAAATGGGTTTCAAAAGAGGTTATACAAACTTTTCATGCACAATTGTTAATATCTAAGTATGTTATACTTGATTTAACAGAAATTTAACAATTACTTCTTCAAATGATAGTAAAAGAAACATTTGATATACAAACTAAAATACTTGCACAGCGTCAACAAACATCTTGTAAAGATTATTTATAAATTTCAAAAAAATAGAAAATTCCGAATCGGTGATTGTATATCAGATCCACGCCTAATGAGTGCTAGCATACTACAGGTTTCGGTCCGAGTCGCGATAGTGTATACACAATACATTACAGATTTAACATCCTCTTTTTTTATCTGCGAGCGTATTACAAATTTAAATACCAAACATTCTATCACAAAATTGGAATATGCTGGTGATAACACTTATAATTGAATCGTACTCTAATTTGACATTCGTTCCAAGATAATTGAGTGAAACTCAAGGATGCTACGATGAACACAGGCATATAAGTAATGTTGTGGATTATTTCAAAAGATTTGACAGAATTTTTGGTAAGATGATCACTAAAAGTCTTAATCAACATTAAGCACTCTGAACAGTTTATGTATGGAGAACCCATCAATCACAGAATTAACCACCCAACGAATCCATATTTTTTAAAACCGTACGATAAGTCATACAATAATAACCGACGACAACCTCAAGCACCGCTTTATATATCTAGTTACTCAAGTCCCTTATCATAATTTGGTTATATTACAATAGGATAAAATTACATAACATACTTAAAGGCATTGATTACGTTATTAAGTTCAAGCTAAAAGAACACAGGTTCATGATGTTTGATTACGACTGCACTATAATCATATCTTAACTTTTTACATCTCAATGGCGTATAGGATGATAGTACGATGTTGATTTGTTGTTTCTAATATGCATGTAAGATCAAATGTGCGGCCAATCAATTATAGTTTAAATTTACCAGCTGGAAAATATACGATCTATTATAATTGTTCTAAAATATTCAAATGTATAATTGGCTTAAATGCTTACAATATTAACACCAAATTTTTAGCATCGATCACACGCTATTACCGACATAAATCATGATCGAGTTACTGGTGACACCACGTTGAGTAACCTTGATGATAGTCGGCCACTTTATTTGTCACCTTGATTACTCAGTTCTTACAATTACAAATAGCACGATACTTATCGAATTACCGTGGACGTGATGACGTTATTCGATTCAATTATTTCTATATTTTTTTAATGTCCCTTCGGTTATTCCTGTTTCAATAAAAACTGGTTTTATTAAGCCATTTTCTGCCTAATTAGTACGACGCATTTATTATTATAATTTTGACTCATTTGTTATTATAATTTTGACTTATTTATTATTATAATTTGCATAATGTTAAAAAAAAAATTAATTGAAATTGAGACTATAAGAGCTTAAATATTGCGAAAATTTTTAGAAAATGTTTTGTAAACAGCACGAATGTGCGAAGCACTTGCCAGACATAATTTTTCATACCTAAAAATGGAAATTATTGTTTAAATGAAAAAAATTATAATAAATTCAAATCAAATTATAGCGTTCATTTTGCGTCAACCTGTGCATAATTTTATTAACGCTTTAATCATACGCACATTTTCAACCGAATGTTCTCGTCTACCAAAATTAAGAACAAAAATTTGAATTATTTGAATATTAAAAAAATTAAATATGTACATTATTAATGAGTTGCTAGAAATCATGCACCTGGAATAATACAATATATTAAATTGGAAAATTATAAAAATATAAAATTTAATTAATGCTATGGGAATAAAATCGAAAAATAAACAACACAAATTTTGTAAACAACACACTTTTCTGGAATAATTTATTTCAAACAAAATGCTGTTTTTTTTTTTTTGCATTTTCGTTAGCTTTTTAATAAAAATTAATTACCAAAAAACTTACCACAAATACAAAACTTATTGTTAAATTTCCATTTCAAAAAATCTATGCAAATTTTGATAAATTTCCAATAATTTCACAAAAATTTTCAAACATTTCCTTAACGTACTTTTAAACTAATAAACAAACAATTTAGGACTTTTTTTTAAAAAAACATTTCATATCATTAATTAACACACGTTTGCAATAAAATTCCTTTTTTAGCTTTTAAATTAATAGCACAATTTTCTATGAACTTTCCTAATTTTTGGGACTAAAGTGTGAAATTTGTAAAATTATTTGAATTTGTTTTTGAATAATTTCAAATAGTTTTTATAATTTCATATATTACTTTGATTTATCAAATTAAATTTAATTTTTAATTATAACAACAAAGTAATGTACACTTTACTTTGATTTATATAATAATTCGTTATTATACACATAATAATTTATTTTGTAACACAATTTATAATAGTTGTTAACGCACATAAAGCAACACCCTAACTAAACTGAAACTGTGTGAATTTTCCGAGGAGAGATCCATTTTTCCTATTCATTTCGCCTATAACAGTTTTCTATTCTGGCTGGCATGAATATATATATATATATATACAACTTGAGAGAAAATTTATTGAGTAAATTTTGATTCGATTTCGTTTCCCAAGCAAAGTGTGAATATCGAAATGAATGATTTAAAAAGTAGGTGATAAAAGTGTCATCAATATTTTCTTTTTTGTGCTAGAAACTTTTCGAATTTAAGTGAAATGAGAATTTTGATAATGAATTATTTTGAGCATTCTTTCACAATATTGTATGTATTAAAACCGTTAAGCTACAAGAAGATCTTAGTGCGGCACGTTAATTCGCCGTGTTTTTAATACACATAAATAACATCAAATGTCATTCAAAAAATTGAACTATTTTTGAATATACAGTAAAACAATGTAGCTGATCGGTTAAATATTTGAATAATTTGGTTCAAATTCAAATACAAACCTAATCAATTATTAATTAAAATTTATTGTTTACAAATAGTTGTGAGAAACCTTTTCAGATATGACGACGCATCGAGTCCTCGATGCTTATCAATCAATGTAAATTTATAGATTTTATGCCAAGGGATGCTAAGGGTTGGTGGAACTTAATTAAGGGCTATTACTGGAAAAATCGATTACTAAAACCAGGTTCTAGTGAAATTGAGATACTGTAAGGGATACTATAGATGGAATTTAAATAGAAAATCTTATAAAAGCGCGTCAGACACATTGGAAACTCGATTAAGAGTTCTATGTAAGTAATGGTGTCAGGTGAGATTAGACTAAATTAGATGATTCCAATTAATTGCTGTTTTATATATAATTAGTCAGATGTTAAACTGATTGAAGATATAGTGTGTGTGTGGGTCATTATCAGTTAGTGATTAAAGTGTAATTGTATAGGGATTCGTGTATTATATGTAGTGTTTATTAACATTGTATACACAGCCAATATTTGAGACACCACGCCGATCATAATTGGTAAGTATACTGATATTATCATACAATTCTTTTGCTTATGCGATGTTGTAATGTTTTATTGGATGTTTATTTTGTATATTAATAGTTTCACCAAGTCTTAACATACTTCTATCACACCATTTAACGATAGAGTTAATCAGACTTTACGTTCAAGAATTCTGATTTTTTCCATTTGGTGTAAAGGTATTGAGGACGAGACAACAAAGGCATTTGATATTAGAGGACAAATTAATTGCTTGTAGCATAGAATTTTAATTCTTTACCGAGTTTAGTAGTTTTTTTCAGATAAGATATCACATTATAAAGTGAACCAAAAATGCTTTTTCGCAATCCAGCTAGGCATCAATGGTTACTTCACGATTATATATTGGCGTAATAATCGTATCTAATATACTAGTGAAAGCGTGACTTATTGAATATCCCTTTCTGAATTCTAATTGTGAAGCAGGAAGTAGATCGTTACTTACAATGTTCTCTAGCATTTTATTTGTGAATTTTTCGTAAAATTTTGATACAGCCGAATGAAGTGAGGTAGGGCCGGTAGTTAGTAACAAGAATTAGATTCTTTCCACGTTTGCGAAATCTTCAGCAAATTTATTGGCAATATCACAGGGATCAGAGAGCTAATCATTCTAATAAAGTTCTTTTCATTTTCAATAATTTGATAAGGTTGGGGATCAAATAAAGTAAATATACTAACAGGGACTCTGAACATAATGTCGATTATATGTTCACATTCTATGCTATCACGTTACCACATCGAGAGAGTTCAGTTTACTACTAGCACTCTTTACCAAAAGTGTTATATCACGTTTTATCATATTAACTAATAATTTTCATTCAATATATAACTTACTCCCTATATTTCTTCTTGAGTCTAGAAGTTTTCTAAGTTATTTCATTACTATTGATTGTCGCCATACATCTCTAACATTTGATTTATTTTGATTATATTAAACGATTTTATGTTTAGTGGTGTTATATTTTTTTTTATAACGTAAAAATAAATCAATTTGCATTAGTAATATAAAGGAAACTTGGAAACTTTTTAAATAGATTTTAACTTTGAGAATATGATGATGACGTCTTCAAAATGAACTTAATTTTGCAATAAAATAAGTCAACAGAGTTTTTATGATTGCATTATAATAAGCAATTAAATGTACTTAATAATCATTAGAATTATCATCACTCTATACTACTTCTGGAAGGATATTGACACTCCTTATTAAAAATTTAAATAATTCAGTAAGTAATGCATGAATTCTTAGCTGTAGATTTTTTTGAAGACCGGTTTACTGCACAGTTTTCAACTGTATTAAAGGTGGCAAATGCCTAGCGCTATAAATCTACCCTATTTAATTACATAAAAATAGTTATTACAAAGGTATTTGATAAATTATCAACAATTAAGACGGAAAGTTATTATCAACATTATCCTTTTTTTTATATTTATCCTGATATGAGGAATTGGATTGCATTGTTTTTTTTTTTCGAAAAGACGTTAAATTAAGTGAAAATTGAGTATATTTAATATTGATTCCCTGGAATTATTGTTCGAAAGAATGAAAAAGTTTATGAAATGGATATTGGCGAGTAAATAATGCAGTTTTTGGTATTAATAAAGATACAGTTTAACGGGACCAAAAGTACATAATTAAAGGCAAATAATAATCGAATGGTATGTCGAAGATAAGGAATTCATAATTCACGACATATGATTCTTTGATTGAGTGTAATAGATAACTTCTTAGCCTTAGACGCATAGGAATATGGAAGGTATGTGGCATAACTTTTGTTCCAAATTTGAATTTGTATTTATGTGACATATTTATGGTGGTTGAATGTAAGTGACTCTCTAGAATAAAAATGACAAAATTTGTTAGCGAAATATAGGACACATAAAAATTGAATACAACTAGAATATGTTATAATAGATCCATGAATCGTTGTACTGGATTATATGTTTCCACTCTCACTAAAAAGAACAGCATGCAAAAAAACTTTCATGACATTCTAGAATTGTTTACATCATACATTAATATTATCTAATACCTGCATGAACTCGACAAATAACATATACATAAGAGTTAGAGATTTAATCGATTGTTCGACAATAATTCTTAATATTTAAATATGATATTATTATAGTCCACATTATGACAGGTATCAAAACTGCCTGTTCGCTTCGAATACCTAAAACTAGAACTCAGCAAGGTGAGCAGTTCTCAAGCACACACCAACTCCAATTTTTAACATAGTTGAAACACCATCAGACTGTGTGCTTGCATATTTATAATTGGCTCCTAAACTGTAATCAGCAAACCCATAAACAAATATATCCAAAATTCATCAATATCTGCTAAAGCATGGCTTACGCATTCGATTTTCATATGCTTCGTTGATCTTACTCAAACTTTCGACCAAAGTTTTAAAACGGGCATCTTTTCATAATGTTAAGTTAGAACTACAAAATTTAAGTTAAAACATGTCTTTTTCATTACTTAGAATTGTAATACTATGTTATTAAAGTAAAATTAATATTTGCATTTTGTATATGAAAGATACTGGCAAATAATTAATTTAGCCAAACTGAAAGATAAAGTACTTTTACAAACATTTTATTTATAAATTTTAGTAAAGTCAATCAACTTTCATATATACTCGCTTATATATTTAAGCATACATGCTACAATGAGCACATTTGATATGTCATCTTAAGCATGAAAATTATATGTATTTAGGTTTTCTCATTATAGAGAATTTGCATAATTTGTCCTAATCAAACAAGTGAATGGTAAGTTGGGTATACAAATGATATCTAATTTTGCATTATATAAAATTATAAGTTACTAATCTGTTCCATATGAATTTAACGAACCTTTAACATGAATATTTATATTAATAATAATAATAATTATATAACTTATATACAAAAAACAACCTTTTCAACATACAAAACAACTTTTTGATGGCTAATAACCAAATTGACGGAGTAAGGTAATGTATAGACTTTGGTAAAAATTCATCATAAATATTTGGATGACAAAAAGTTCAGTAAACACATTGTCGGAAAGATATAGTGTCACAGATGAGAGGTCATCATCTCGTTGATTATTTTCCACCATTGGGCATCAACGAACATGTACAACTGCAAAGAATTTCTGGTCATCACAATTTACCTCACTCCACATCTTACCGCTGGTAATAGCCTATTTATTGTTGCATATATATCACCATCCTTGAACATATCACCCATTTCGATTTTTAATCACATCATTACTTCGTAATAATTCACCATAAAATGAATCTTTGACATCCATCCAGTGCAATAGGTGCTTGAATTGGAACAGTTGTTACATATTTAACCATATTCTTGAATATTGCTCTGATTATACGATCAGATATTTTTAGACGTTTCTCTGCTTTCCTTCTTCCGAATCTTGCTTAGCACAATATCATCGAGTTTATAACTCTAAAATAATTGAGCACACTGAACCAAACATGGTTCTAATATTTCAGGATTCAAATTGTCATCGTATTTAGTTAAGTTTCTCTCGACAGACATAATCCATTTACCGATTCCATAGTTGAGATGTATGTGACCCGAAATCTAATATTTCGTTCAAAACTAAATGGATAACTATTACAACAATATTGTTACGAGTACCAGGGCCTGTTTTATATTTATTACTCATTCAACTAGAAAAATGCATAAGATGCTTGAATAAACTAAAAGCTTCGAGAAAGTTCAAGGGTCTAAAAATCTAGTATAAATAAGGGCGTTATGAACAGCAGAAGTTAGTTGAAAATAAAGCTTCGTAAAATACACATCGAAATATTGACATTTAACTTTTAGTGAATTATAAGTTATAGAAAATAAAAACATTTTGTATAGTAAAATTGTATTGTATTTTCCAAAAGAATAAAATAAAGTTTTTGTTAAAGTGCATGTGAATATTTTATTATTCTACGAATATAGCCAGAGAATCAACGTTGTATATAACAAATAGCAATCTCCCAAAACACACTTTTATAACAACATTGTCTATTGAGCTCAATATTCATAGCAGTTGCCACATATAGTATAGCCATTAGCCTTCACCAATAATGTGAGCATTTATGTCGCAATCATTATAATCACTTTATGCATCGTTGCATATTATGTGTTATAGAATTTTTGAATCTTCGTGTACCCATACCCTTCTTTTAACAAGACTCTGAGGAATTTCGATAACGGAACTTTTCAGTATCTTATTGTTAACTCTGTTAATAAAATTGACTATACTGTGTTCGTATGTTTTGTACATCTTTGACATTGTTGCTGTTGATCTTGTATTCTATGTGCCTTCAATGCATAATTATATTTTATATGCCTTCTTTGTATATAGTTTCAATCAAACGTTGCTAAGCATCGATGAATACACTACATATACGCAATTATATACTTCAAGTCATTACACATTTAGTTAAATTCATATAACATTTAATCATTTCAAATCTCATTAATAGTTCTGGGATTCATACATTTCCCTGCATATATTTGATTAAATGTAATTCACAGGCATACCATCGTCGTTTGGTAGGAATATTATTAATCCTAAATCTATGTAAATTTTTAATCTGCAAAGCGAAAATTCGATTAAAATAAACTTTTCGCCTATTTGAATTTAACATAAATAGAGAATTGCGTAACGAAATACATTTTTTTGATTCAAACCAAGAATTCAATATATATACATAACCTATATAAATGCACAGAAATGGTTATATAACTAACCTTTATGGGTTTGAATTTGAATTTAACTAAAAAATTCTAGTTTAGATTTAGATCATTTCAATAGCTGTTTGTATGTTTATATGCCACAATTGGTATTCAATTATAAATCGATTCTGCTTTCCTTCAATTTTATTATACGATATTTCTATATAAATATTCTGTTCGTATAATTGATTTATATGCGGTTAGGACTTTTATACCAATATATAAAGTATTAGTGAATACATCCTGAGAAAATGAAATTCTATCCGCTTATTTGTAAATACGACTTTGAGTTGCATAGTTTGAAATTAAATTGTTATTTAATTAATTATTTAATGACAAGGATTTAAAAATATATTAGAAATTAAAGATTAATTACTGTATGAGACGAATATGCTCAATTCCAATTAATATATACCCAATATCCATGTATAAATATAATATATAAGTACTATTATTTTATATATGATTTATGGATCCAAATTTTAACTTCATATCACATTTAATTTAGTAGTTTTTATTAAAAATTCGTCATAAATCATAATCTTTTGTTCAATAATACAACAAAGAATTTGTTAGAACTTAAATTGATTGGTTTCTTTTTTAGATTACATTGATTCGCTCATCAGCAATAAAGATTAATGAATACATAGGGCCAATATGATGCTTCCGTTGTTATTTGGCCTAAATTTTGCTAATCGGAGGCCGTCGCAACCAAAATCCGCATTTATTTTCATTACACTAAAAAATATTTGAATTTAAGGTAATGAGAATAAATAATTGATCTTTATGTTTTAACAGTTCATTAAGCTAAGCGTTAAAGCATTATTATTGTTGGGATTCTGGGCATTAGAATGACTTTTCATACAACCAACAACTTCAATATTCGTTAAAACCTAAATTGTATCACAATTACACAGGGTCCGCCTGTGTTTTAGTCAATTGTTAATCTATTTATTTATTATTTTTAGGCAATATTAAAAATACATTACGTTTCATTAAAAAAAATTCCTACTGTTCAAAATGGTCACTGTTGATGTGAATGATGGCATCAAATCTTCCGATGAAAGCACCGCATCGTACAATGCATGAATATGTGTTAAAAATTTCATATTTTTATGTTCACACCTCAGCTTCCAAAATGGAGAAGTTCAATTATTTCAAATTGGCTTTGTGGAATTCTATCGAGTTACTGTTAGTATGCCCAAGAGATTAACGGCAATGCATTATTCAGAACTTTTAGTTGTTTCACCATAACAACGAGCGACCATTTATAGTTTCAGCAGGCCAAACTATGACGTGGAAGCATTTATTTGCTCTGCACATATCAATTTGAGTTGCCATATTGTCGCTGGACTTACCCTTCAATCTCAAATGATCATTTTGTTTGTTAACGTATTATTGAGCAGTATACATTTTCTAATCAGAATATAGTTCCATTGTCTCATTGCTTATCAAAATCATGTAATTTTCATCGCGTATTCAAAATTGAACAATTATTTAAGTAAAATATTTCATTGACGTTTCAACTACTTTCTACGAGTATCAAATGCCCAACTGACAAATGTAAATAAAAATGGCGATCAAACAAAAATCAATCTGTATAATATAATCCACCGTACACATATAATTGATCGTTACTAATCTTTAAACTGACTTTCATTCCTATATTTGAAAACATCGCCTTGTAATGAATGAACTTTCTAACATCGTATATTACATGTGAAAATAAATTCGAAATTGCACTTTAAATTCCATTATATAAATAGAAAACTTCATTAGTAGCAATTGAATACGCTTTGTCCATTCTATGCTTTGTAGCGTTAAGTAAAATACATTGAATTTAGTACGTTGTGTGTAGTAAAAAATAATTAAGGAAATGCTTGACTAGTGTAATGAATTAATTTGTATTCATATCATTAAATTTAAATAACATTTTATTTTTTTTATTTTAAATAAAATAAAAGCAGACATTTTATATTAGTCTGAAATGCATCGAAAAATACGTGTTTCATAGAACTTTCGTACACAATTTTTTAAACATACTAAAAAGAAATCCATTAAAACTTTTTTTTTTTGCCGAGAAAAAGAAAAACAAAGGAAAAGTTTACCATCATCATCTTTTTTATCTATCTTTTTTTTTTTCTTGTAAATCCATTACTGTAGAAATTGTCTATATATTCTGCATCTTTTATATAAACCAAAGTATAATTATCTGTGTTTTTATTGCATCAATGGAATGAATATTCAAGTAGTTACAAGGGTTTGAGTAAAATTTTTAAAAATTTGAACCTCTTCCAATACATAACAATAATTTAGTAGATTAAATATGTGTTTACGAGCATATTCACCAAATGGGTAAAGTTGCGGTTTTGTAAATGTATGTATAACATCCCATATGGGGTTACATAAGGTGACAATCATGGTGGCAATCGTATGGTGGCAATAAGATATTAAATCATTGTTTCTAATATACATATTATATGTAACATCAACCGAAACCAGAATTCCTATATTAAAATTCTTCCAAAAGATGGTCTGCACTGACAGCATGCCATTTGCAAGGTTGATTGGAACAGGATCCGTCCAAAGGTTGTGGATAGTGGCAACAGTAACCATTCAAATACAGAGTCCAATGATAACATAGCAAAATTGTCAGTTTGTCGAACATGAGCGGCAATACCAAATAGCTCTGATTAGCTCACGATATAGCTTGTAGTACGAAACGGCTAAAAAAGTATCAAATAACTTATTTTAATCAGTAACAAAGTATACAAACAATTTTAATCAAAAAAATAAAAAAAGGAGTAAAAAGTTTGTATGAGAGGTACTTGAAGGAGTATTCCAATTTTCCTCATCTTCGAACTTAGCCTTACAAATCAAATTAAAGTGACACGTGCAAAATTTCATAGCGACATCTCGAAGCATTCTGAAGTTATCGTGTGCACAGACGGACGACGGACATGGTCATATCAACTTTTTTTTCAATTATAAGCACTTCTGTGTAATTTTTTTTTTCCTGAGATGTTTATTTCTTGGCGTTATATGAATGGAATCAAATGCAATAGAACCTTGGAACTTTGTTCTTAGGGCCTAAAAATACTGAGGCTATACATTTACCCTAAAACTAAGTATACATAATTTCATTAGCTACACGTATGCAGTATGTTTAGAAAATAATGGGAAAGCTAATATGTTTAAAAATAATAACACAATACTAAAGTTATAACTACAAAAGAAAAAGGGAACAACGAAGAAAAAAAGGATAGGCAAGAAAATATAATTAGCACATTATTTAAAAATTGAAAATGTTTGCTTTTAAAATATTGTTTCTGTACATAATTATAATTTAATACGATAACATCCCTATGAACATCCTGTCTACAAATTTTTAAAAGTATAGGAATGAAGGCTCTTTAAATTAAGCAACAGATTCGTTTATTTTAAAATTTGTCAGTAATGAATTCCACAATTGTAACAAAGAGAAAATTATTATTTAAAATAATTGTATGCCTAACAAGGATACTACAGAAGGAATGTCCACAATTAGTGTTCTTTTTTTTTTTTAAATATATGTAGTTTATAAACAGACACGTAAATGACATTTCATATAATTAGCTAGGGAACAGTGTACCATGGACTTAACAACACACTTCATATACACATATTGAGAATGTAATGTGTAAGGCCCAAGTTTCATTACGAGTAATTTAAGCGGAATTATGCTAAAAATCACTTCGTATATAGTGCATACACACCAATGCCGCGATAGTGTTATATTTGATTCTAACGCGTGATATTATAAGCGGTCTTAGAAAAACAGCAACATCACCAAAAATGTTTCGATATGTATATATAGTTCAACGCTAGAGCACAACAAAATTATTCAAATATAAAATATGGTGCATTCTTAAAAATAAGCACAATCAATTGCACTGAAATCTTCGAAACTAATGGGCATATTATCCATGTGATTGTGTGTTCGGTGGTACTGCTGTGTGAGTAAATTTAGGTTGAGCAACCTCAAGCTGTTAGTCGACCACTCCGCCATTTTTCACCAGTTCTTTATAGCATGTATTAGAAATAATTGGCAATTTTGTCGTTTTGGCATTGAAAGTAATAATTAACATCATCATAATCTAGATTCGCTTTGAAAATGTGACATCATTTATATTTGATTGAGTCGGTGACCGTAATGATGGCAACTGAACCTTAAATATTATAGTACATCACTTTAATCGTAAGCCAGACGATAAATTTGTAAATTATTCATCTGTACACTTATATAATGAAAGTTAATAATAAAGAGATTTTGTTATTTGTTTAGAAACTCAAATAATGTAAATCAAATACAATTAACGTTAATTCCTTTCGTCGAAATTTTGATAACAAATGCACATAAATATATAAGTAGATCATAATATTATCTTTATGGCTATTACCGAACTACGCAATGGTAATATATTGCAAGCAAAAGGACTGCTAAAACATTTGAAATTCCCTAAAGAGCCTATTTGGGAATTGTATGGATAAAATAATACATTTTCATATATCGAAGTGAGTACTCTATACTCTATAAATATACTACCATATTTGGGTTTATATTATATTCATCAGATGAAT
>JANSTX010055677.1:0-16688 GCA_027564355.1 Penthetria funebris
AAGATCACACGATGAAAGAATTCTTTTACTTCTTACGTCAACTTTTACACTTGTTGATCATAAATGAAAGTATTATGCTTTTCAGCATGTTTTGTGTCCAAAGTCTCACATTTCAAACGAAAGACATAATTCCCTTGATTCTACAAAATAAACTTAGTAAAGTAGTAAAGTAGAACACATGGTAACTTGGAAAATTCAAATTGCAAATCAATGATAATACATATGATTCAATACTGTGGCGAAGAATCAATAAATACAATATCACCAATATCAATGTGTGCTATACACAGAATCTATGAATAGTGTATAGTTAACTGGATAAAGAAGTTGCTGCCGAATGTTCAAGATATGTTGAAAATTGTTAATCGGTACTATTGTACTGCTGCGAGGCTACAAGTTTTCTTAAATAGATGTTTAAAATTTTTTGGCCTAATATAATATCAAAGGATAATTTATGGAAAATTCGCTTGAGTGACGAAGAACTAGAAATTGTGAACAAAGACGAATCATCGATGGATTACAAATATTCAAGAGATTACTAATAATTAAATAAATTGTAAACAAAAAACAATAATATTGTTATCATCTAATTACGTTGCATGTCTGTACCTCGACATAAACAGGAAATCATCACAATATTTTCGAGAAAAGTTTGCCAATCAGAACGTTTTCTTATCAATTACATGAAGTGTGCAATTATATATCTAATTTAGGTATGTCAAAATCTAAATTAATTAGATTAGCAATTGCAATACTAGAAAGATTTACGAGATGCTATTTTGTAATGCGTTTTGTATTAATAATGTTTTTATTTAAAACTGTAAGTAGTTTTTTCATCAGATAAAAATAAGAAAATAACATTACATATAATACTCCTCAGAACACATTCATATTTCCAGTTAATCATGGCATATCTGCTAGTCGATCTGTGATTTATTATCCTGCATGCTTTGCCAGTTTAGAAACAACGCAATGTATTACATGAATAGGAATTGGGATTCGTGAACCCAATGAAGAACATAAATAGACTGTTATTTTACCTGTTATAGCAACTTTACACAAGAGATATTCCTTATAACATTTTTATACTAACATCAAATACGTTCAACTTTTCTAATGTACTGATTAAAGAAGTACTCTTGCAAATTTCACAAAAATGGGTTTACTAGAAAGATTATTGGTTTGATTTAACAGAAAAGAAAATAATTATCATCATATGATCGAGGAAGTAAATCTTCTGGCCAAAGTCGCATATCGGGTAGTATTTAATATTAAAATCTCTATTGTATGTGTTTTATTTTATTTTAATTCCTAATTATCATGTAGACTTATGTGTCTATCATGTTTTTGCAAAAACTTTGTGAGAAAAATGTGAAATAATATATTAGACTAAATATCTGTTCTTTAAATAAAATGCAGTGTATCTGCAAAAAAAAAAAGTGACTATAACCTAATGAAGAACATAAATAGACTGTTATTTTACATGTTTCATCAATTTATTTTATTTCCTTTAGATCTGATCTACACATTTATTTTTAAATGCCACGCCCAGGACAGTATGCAATTTATACAAAACAAAATGCTATTTATCCTGGAATTGGTGCTAGCAATTATTTATTTAGTAGATTTATTCACAACGGCCACCTTGTTTCGGTACATTAATAGTTTGATTCAACTCGTCAGAATTATTAATCCTTAATTGAACCATATTATTGGTGTTGAAATAAAGGTGAAGGTGATAGAAGGAATACAGAATTGTAAATTAAATATCATGGAATCAAAAATTTAAATTTTTATGTAATTTTAAAATGTTTATTGAATTACAAGTAATATTTTAATTATAAGTAATAATATAATAATATAGAATTCTTAAAGAACTACATAACTAGGGTTAGTTCCTAACTACAACAACATTGTCCACTGGCATACCAGAAAGTATACCATCCCCAACCTGTAACATAGCAATGATTGCTACAAGTTGCGGCACTTGAAGCCCATAAGCATACACCCTTTTTCAGAATATTATCAATATTTTTTCCTAATTCATTTTCCAATGCAAATGCTTCGGGATTCTCGTTTACATCATTAAGTTTTATAGCTTTTCCAGTAATGGTTTCTAATTAGACAATAAAAATAAATTTGCGATTAGTAATGCTAATTAATCCTAATTTATTAATTCTTACCAGGTTTTGGATTGGCAACTATGCAACCCACACACAGAATGGCCAATAAAAGAATTGATAATATGAAACGCATTTTTATTTATTTTTTGTGTTTAATATAATTTTTAAGTTTTTTTAGTTGATTTTTTGACTGTTCACTGTTTGATATTTAGTATGATGTTGAATGCACATTTCAGATGTTTATATACAAAAAATCTGAAGTATCGTAATAATCACCTTATAAGATAAGATGATAGTGAAGATTGTCAAATTTTAATCAGTTGCAATAAATTTAATAGATTAATTTGTTATTTAATTTAAGTCTATTGATTTGTTTTGGTTAAATTGCTTAAGGTGATTCCTGATATAGTGATGTGATGCGTAATTCACAGAAACTTTGAGTTTAGACACGACTTCTAAAAATAGAAATATTGTATATAAGATCTTCATTACCATTTGTATGAATTGCTGCTCTAAGTACGCCAGTAAACATATTTACTGAGCGATTAATAAATATCTGTTTAGTTAGTTCTTTAACTCTTTTATCCTTGTAGCACTAGATCTGCTAAGTATTTCTGCACCATATGAAAATAATTAAGCCACTGAATTAAATAATTATTTCATCTCAATAATTATTGCATCTGTACAATAATCTTCGATTCCAGACACATTTTAATAAAAAAAAATTTAATAAAATATGGGATGAAATTTTTTTTTGTGTCTTCAACTGTCTATTCTGAACGTCGAAATATCGTTTGCAGTGTAATAACAACTAAATCTCTATTTATCCCTTAGCACATTTATTGAAAAAGGATAGTTGCCAGAAAAATATGTTAATTTTGTACAACGTCCATCGTAAGTTTGCAATTTAACGATTATTGTGATCTAAATGAATAAAAGTGCCAATGATGGTTGAGTGCAATTCAAATGTACAACCTTAACGTGCTATCACCCAGTACGCTACATTAATGCTATAAAATACTAAACAATTTATGGGTTATTACAATTGTAATAATTATTAAAAACCTTCATCTTTAATAATTTAGTTTTATTAAATTATACAAATACATGTTTAATGCCTATAATTTATTTACTAGTATTTAATCCAAATTCCTATCAATACAGAACCTGGACAGATTAAAAAGAAATTTATTTAGTTTAGACGGTAAATAATTTAATAATTATTAGTTTTTGTAGCCTAATCAGAAAGAGTGGCATAGCAGATTTAAATTAAATTTTTTCCTTCACGATATTACACGTACAGATTGAATTATAACAGTTCTTGGAATTACGTTCGCAGGACAAGACAAAATCTTGAGAAAAACAAGCATACAGTATTTATAATTGCTGTTATTCCGTATGTTCTGTCTGTTTATCTGTCCATTCGTTCATCTAAGCGTCAATCTGTTCGTGTTTCTGGCAGTTGATATATTAGTCTATACCTGCGTATATCAGTTATTAGTATTTATACTCCTCATTACTTTGAATTGATTACGGATCTTTTTAATAGATTATTTGATAGATTGTCTTTATAACACCAAATTATTGTTGTGTTAATTATAAAAAATATACCTTTAGCATATTTAGACGGTGACTAAGGCTGACAATCATCAAAGTAACTCAACCAATTTTTGACTCGATCGTATTATGATGAAGACACATTAATGTAATCATTCGACACAAATTTTAAGTATAACACACATTTTTTATCCTTACTATTGTACTGTTGAGAGACTTGGAGTTGACGAATTTTATCACGTTTTCTTAAATAGGTGTTCTGAAGCTTTTGACCAAATATATTACCAAATCATAACTTATGAAGACTTTTTTTTTAACTGACTAGTAGAAAATCTGGTCGACCAAAAATACCATGAAGAAGAACTGTCATTAGAGAAGTTATGGTTCCAATAAGTAAAATTTGCAATGTAGTTTGAATGCAAAGCAAAAAATCGTGAACAATGACGGTTGTTCACACGAAGATGTAGTTCTTTCCCACTTGACTACATTGCCATCCTGATACATCTTAGCATACATCTATTCGATATACCTGAGATTATAATGATTTTTCAAATACCACATACAACTTTTGAATAGTTTATTTTTTACTCAAAAATACATTCTAAACAATAACTTTTTTAAATTAATGCAATTAATAATATTATTATCAATATACGTCTGCATCTGAACATAAATTGGAAATTGTTCAGGATAAAGCATTTTCTGACACAAAAGTTATCAAAATATGAGTGTTTACTACTCACTATCTAAGTTTTCTTATCAATTACAGTGCTCTTATCAAATGACTTGAAGTATTTATTCCTGAGCGTGAATATTGTAAGTAAATGCGATATTATCTAGGAATTCAGTTATATAAAAAGATCCGCATAAATGAATTTAAAATCAGTACAACACTTTCACTACTGTAATACTTTAACTGGTAATATAAATAATTAATCAAAATGCGTTCAATTTTATTAATATTTGCTATCATGGTTCTAACAATTGTTTGCATAAGTGCAAATCCTGTTCCAGGTGAGAATCAATATTTGGTTTATAAATTTAATATATAATATATAAATTCAAGACTTTATTAGAAACAATTGAAGGACAGGCTACTGGTTCACAAGATTTGACTTTGGATCTTGCTTTCGATATATCTGAGATTATAATGATTTTCAAATACCACATAAAACTTTTGAATAGTTTATTTTTTACTTACAAATAAATTCTAAACAATACATTTTTTAAATTAAACCAATTAATAATATTATCTATACATCTATCTGCATCTTAACATAAATTGGAAATTGTTCAGGATAATGCATTTTTCGACTCACATGTTATCAGCATATAAGAGTTTCCTAATCACTATCTAAGTTTTCTTATCAATTACACATATAGCATTTCAAGGGTAGTGAGTATTCCTAAGTGGTTCTTATCAATGGCATGAAGTATTTGTTCCTAAGTGTGAATATTGTAAGTAAATACGATAATATCTTGGAATTCACTTATATATAAAGACCCGCATAAATGAATTTAAAATCAGTACAACACTTTCAATACTGTAATACTTTAACTGGTAATATAAATAATTAATCAAAATGCGTTCAATTTCATCAATATTTGATATCGTGGTTCTAACAATTGTTTGCATTAGAGCAAATCCTGCTCCAGGTAAGAATCAATATTTGGTTTATAAATTTAATATATAACATTTAAATTCAAAACTTTATTAGAAACAATTGAAAGACAGTCTACTGGTTCAGAAGATGTGACCTTGAATCTTGCTTCATTTGAAATTTCCGAAAAATTTGTTAGCAATGCAGAATTGAATACAGATCTTGCCAGGGGAATATGTGGCAGTGCAAAAAATTCTTCTAATTGTAGAAAAGATTGTGGTCGACTTGGATGGTCTCATTATGCATTCACATATGCAACTGGAAAATGTTGTTGCAGTTAGATAATTGTCAAATCTAAGCCATGTATATATAATACGAACATAAGAGGTTCAGCTGCATAGATAATAATAATTATTTATAAATTTCATTATAAATGTATACTAAATAAATATATAGAAGTTCCATATGAATTTGTTCCACAAAGTCTTTTATTAAATTTTTGTCTAATTGGGCTTGCAGCAACTAGAGACTCTGAACAATCTGAAAGATGGGTATATTCAGCGACTCGTTAAAACAGTTTGTTGTTTATCTTTCAATTTGTTGAATTTTATATGAGTTCAGACTGTAGAACTTTCTGGTCAGCTGTTTCAGTTTCTGTTTGTATCTGGCGGTATGTTCTTTGAATTTGCATTATGTAGTTCTCGGTGTGAAATATAAGTCTTACCCTAGTACCAAATACTTATTACTATCAACATTCACACCTGTAATCGAGTTACTCCGCTCTTCTTGCAAATTAATATGTAGTAAATTCCGTTACTTGTGCGATTACAAATAGAAACTCAAGGTGACTTGTAGATTATTTGTAATTTAATATTGTAGCAACTGTCACCAAATAATGATGGATGCACAACTCCCATTTTTTTTTAATATCACACATACTGTATGATTTACTAACCCATTATACAGTTCCAATCGTGATCCATACAAATGATAATATGGTAAGTTATTAATTTGATCAATTCGTATTGGTAATTTAATATTAAGTTCATATTTATCTTAGATGGTTGCTCTATTCTTGCTTTGTAATCATTGTAGTTACTATTGGCCATTTGAATCGATTATTCAACACATAAAAGACTTTCATCCATAGAAGTAGTTTTTTTCCACTTCATTTATTGAATATCGATCACTCTATCCTGGACAGTTGCGTCTTGTTCTTACATTCCTGGTTCCAAATTGTATTCGTTTTCCGTAATTCAATGGACTTTATCATACTCTTGTTTTATCTTAAGCTATTTATTGACGTGGAATTGAGAAGTTTTGGTAGTACGAATAACATGCCCACTATTATGTCCATAATAATCGAATCCTAGTATTTACTATTTGATAATCATGTCGTCATCATTATCAGGATATTTATGTCTTATGGGCGTATTTGATATTGTTGAAATAAAATCATGTTTGAAATGAACAATGGAATGAGAAGGTAACACAAGCCATTATATCAGAAAACTGATGACTACATTGTCATCCTGATAAATCTTAGCATGCATCTACTATTTCGATACACCTGAGATTATAATGATTTCAATAGTTTATTTTTGAATAGTCTATTTATTACTGACAAATAAATTGTAAACAATACATTTTTTAAATTAAACCAATTAATAATATTATCTATACATCTATCTGCATCTTAACATAAATTGGAAATTGTTCAGGATAATGCATTTTTCAACACACATGTTATCAGCATATAAGAGTTTCCTAATCACTATCTAAGTTTTCTTATCAATTACATATATAGCATTTCAAGGGTAGTGAGTATTCCTAAGCGGTTCTTATCAATGGCATGAAGTGTTTGTTCCTGAGTGTGAATATTGTAAGTAAATACGATATTATCTAGGAATTCACTTATATATAAAGACCCGCATAAATGAATTTAAAATCAGTACAACACTTTCAATACTGTAATAGTTTAACTGGTAATATAATTAATTAATCAAAATGCGTTCAATTTTATCAATATTTGCTATTGTGGTTCTAACAATTGTTTGTATTAGAGCAAATCCTGTTCCAGGTGAGAATCAATATTTGGTTTATAAATTTAATACATAATATTTAAATTCAAAACTGTATTAGAAACAATTGAAGGACAGGCTACTGGTACACAAGATTTGACTTTAGATCTGGCTTCATTTGAAATTTCCGAAAAATTTGTTAGCAATGCAGAATTGAATACAGATCTTGCCAGAGGAATATGTGGCACTGCAAAAAATGCAGCTAATTGTAAAAATATTTGTGGTCGACTTGGATGGTCTCGTTATGCATTCTCATATGGAAAATGTTGTTGCAGTTAGATTATTGTCAAATCTAATCTATATAATACGAACATAAGAGGTTCAGCTGTATAGATAATAAGAATTATTTATAAATTTCATTAAAAATGTATACTAAATAAATATATAGAAGTTCCATATAAATTTGTTCCACATAATCTTGTATTAGAATTTTTAAATTTTCGTCACATTGAACTTCACGCAACTATAGAGTCTGAACAATCTGAACGACGAATATCTTCAGTGAGTCGTTAAAATAGTGTGTTGTTCATCGTTCAATTTGTTAAGTTTTATATAGGATCAGACAGTAAACATTAATTAAATTAATTACATTAAATTCATCGGTTTGTGCTGTAGAACTTCTGATTCGATTTTTCAGTTTTTTTTTTTTTGTATCTTGTAGGTTTCCTGTATGTTATTTGAACTTGCAGTATGTTGTGAAATATAAATCTATCGATTTTTCAACACATAAAAGACTTTCATCCGTAGATGTAGTTATTTTCCACTTTACTTATTGAATATCACTCTATATCGTAGACAGTTCGACTGAAGAATTGTTCTAACGTTCCTGGTTCCAAATTGTATCCGTTTATGCTAGTACAAATAACATGCCCAGTGGTACCTTGTCCATAATATTCGCACACTATAGTATTTACTATATTTGATAATCATGTCATCATCATTAGATGGATATTTATGCCTTAAGGGCATATTTGATATTTGTTGAAATAAAACCATGTTTGAAATGACCAATGGTATGAGTAGGTAACACAAGCATTTTATCAGAAAAATGAAGACTGCATTGCCATTCTGATAGATTCTTAGTATAAAAATAATGTGTGCAACTTTTGGATAGTTACTGACAAATAAATTGTAAACAATAATTTTTTTTTTTTTTTAATTAAAGCAATACTATAATTATTATTATCTTGTCTGCATCTTAACATAAATTGGAAATTGTTCAGGATTATCTACTTAAGTAATTACTAAGTTTTCTTATCAATTGCATGAAGTTAGTGTACGCTGTATAGCGTTGGTGTAAATATTGCGTCAGTAAATACGATATTATCTAGGAATTAATTCGTATATAAAGATCCGCATAAATGAATTTAGAATCAGTACTACAATTTCAATAATATAACACTTTAAGTGGTTTAATATCAATAAAAATGCGTTCAATTTTATCAATATTTCTTTTCCTGGTTCTAACAATTGTTTGCATTATAGCAAATCCTGCTCCAGGTAAAAATCAATATTTGTTTAATTGATGATACATTTAATATATAAATTCAAAATTTGTTAGAAACAATTAAAGGACAAGCAACTGGATCAGGAGAAGTAACCTTGGATCTTGCTACATTTGCAATTTCCGAGAAGTTTCTTAGAAATGCAGAATTAAATACAGATCTTACCAGAGGAATATGTGGCACTGCAAAAAATGCTGCTAATTGTAGAAATAATTGTGGTCTACTTGGATGGAGGTATTATACATTCTGGTTTGCCACTGCAAGATGTTGTTGTAGTTAGACAATTTCTAAACCTTATATATAATACAAATACAAGAGGTTCAGCTGTATTTTCTAACAAAGTTTACGATAAATATTAGAAATAATTATAAATTTCATTAAAAATGTATACAAAATAAATATATAAAAATTCCATAAATTGATTTTGTTCTGAATATTAGTATTTACGTCAAAATGAACTGAAAAAAAAAACTATTTCATCGTCAGTTCTAATATGCCATTGAGGACTTACAAATTGTCTTTGAATGATTGGATCGTTTATAGACAGTGCATAGGTTATGATCCAATATCAACATGTGCCCATCCTTTTCAACACCTTCACATCTGTCAGTGATCACAAATTCTCATTTTATTTTGTATTTTGAAAATTTTTAGTATGTTACTACTGCAGAAACAAATACTAATCCTCATTAGTTTCAACATTGAAAATTTAATTTTTAGAACGATTTGTGAATCGTATTTGACAATTTGGATTTCAAGAGACTTTCAAGATAATCGATTAGAATTAAACCTCATGATATCAAATTGGAATTTATTTGATATCATGAGGTTTAATTCTAATATTGATCAATATCCAGTTGAAGTTAAACAGAAACAATACTGGTGATAAGATGTATCTCAGTTTTATACCTAACTATAACATAAAAGATTTTATCAAATATGAATATTTCGGTTGTTATTTTATCAGCTGTCTTCACAAATTTTTGGTGTGTTGTTCGAATTTAATTTCACCAAGACATGGAATATAATTAATAAGCATATCTTTGAATTATCTTTTGTGGCCAGTCTTCAGTTAACTAGATTCTGAGTAACATAACTTTGGAAACTATTCAGAAACTGATTAGTTTATCTCTCTATTTGCTTATAACCATTTGCGATCAATAATGTTACAAGTGCTGTGTCATGTACTAAATGATCTGCTAAATCATTTGAGAAGTAAATTGTATTACTAAATTGTATCTCCATATTTTACTTATTATGGCCAATTATCGACTAATGATAACTCAAAACAATAACTTATTGTTGTGTGGATCGCCCATCCGATGAAATCGGATTATATTTTCAATTAAATTCAATATGTAGTAATACTCCGTTGAATTTCATAACCGGATATGCGATGAGAAGAGGCAAAATCCATGTATAACAGGTTCAGTACATTTCATTTAAATACATTAAGAATTATAATAAGACATTCGATAGTATATTGATCTTGGTATGATGTGGACAATATTTTAAAGGTATATAATACCGTCTATCTCAACTGATGTATGGCATATTTAATTATTAAAAATTTAGCTGGCGAAATGTATATGCAAGACTGTGATCGATATATGAAATTGGAATGATTTGTGAAATAAAACTAATTAAGGTTCGGCATACAGAAGGTTCGACAGATGTTTGGTAGTAGGGGCAATGGAAGTACTATGGTTAGATATCGTAGACTGTGATGGTTATTATTATTAACGCCTTATGTAACCACATGGGGAGTTAGGGACCGTGATAAGCCTGACTTTTGTGGAACATCTATGCACACTTTAAATATTAAATTAAAATTTTAATTAAAATTTCTATTCATATTTTATTAATTCATTAAATAATATTACTCATTTACTCTACTGTGATATAAACTTTAAATTATAATTATTTATTATGCACAACAGCATTGTCTTCTTGATTCCCAAAATGAATACCATGGCCATCCTAAATCGCCACAATTTCTACTGCAATCACTTGTATTTGATGCAAACATACAAGGTCCTTTTTTATTATTTGGTACATTGGCTGGAAGTGGAAGAGAAGCAGCGACTTGTCTAGCTACACGTAGAGATTTGGGATCTGCAATTAAAGTTTATCTATATTATATTTATTCTATATACAACATATAGGTACACCGGTATAACAAACTAATTAACATAATTCGAATGTACAACATTTGTTATAAATTTTAAAAGCGCTTACCTGAATTGCCGTAACAATCACCAACAATAACCATAATCACTAATAATGCTATCAAATAAGAAGAATTCATTTTTATGCAGTAAATGCAGAACAACTATTGATATCAATGGTAAACTTAATAATGATTTGATATGCATTTTAATATGTCCTTATATATGCAAAAAAATGATAAGATCTAATAATTTCATTCACATCTAAGTAAATAATAAAATGCAAAAACATAAAATGTAAATTACTGTATCAAGGCTAATTATTTATTGCTTCTTATTCTGTGATTCACATTTTACGATCCCATTTACTTATACAGCAGGTGATCATATTCATATTATACATCGACTTTTAAATAATTAATCAAACACATATTAGTCAGACAAAGTGTTTATTTTTATTTTTTTAGCTTTAAGTCATTGCACTGCGTATATTAACTTCTGTTATGAATTGAATGGGGGTTTTTTATGTGTTTATCATTTTAATGATAGTGATCTTCTTCTGCTCGTATAAGTTCTTTTATTGAAATTATCTAAGTACACATCAGAGAGAAAATGTAGTTCATTTTGAAGTTTCATTTCACATCATCAATTATTGTGCGAATCAATTGGAAGTAAGTAGCACATTAAAATGTAGTGAAACTTCAGGTAATAACGGAAGGTACAACAATAGCAGAAAGTTCTTGAAATTCAAATCAGCACAAAACAAACAGATCACTTAGATAAAAAAGTGTGTAAATAATCGGAAACTGTCATTAGATGAGAACAGATGCTCGATACAACATGTGTATTGGCTTTATATCTAAATAAACTTAAAGTGTACAAAAAGACTGATCAGACGACAGCTAACCAAAATCCAATAGCAAAAATGCGAATCAGACAATTCTATAATAGTAAGAAACTGATTTTCTCTTTCAAATATATTGAGGTTAAACTGAATGAAAATATTTTTGATGATATAAGAACAAATCCTATAGATATAAGATAACATTCGAGATCAAAAATCGGAAACTAAGATAGTAGGTTGGTAAATGGAACATTTAAAGCTCAAAATACTAAATATACAAATATGCGACAAATGCAAATATGTGCAGCAACAAAAAATCGAAGAAATTTGACCAAATGTATAGACTGATGAAATGTATAAAACATCAGTTGTTCCTACTGGAAACACAGACTCCACAAATACCACAATAAAGTGAATTCAACTGGCCATTAAATTACAAAAAAAGTACTTATTCTAAATCGGCATTGGAACTGAACTCAATAGAGAATAGTACCAATTTTAGGGCATCAATACAATGAAGAAAATTGAAAATTAGAGACCGAGTGACCGTAAAATACATCTTCTAAAGAATATGATATCCTGATACAAACCAAGAAACCCATGAAATGTACCAACGTTTTTCATTTGATGCACATATGCCAGATATTCTGCTACAAAAATTAGTCTCATAAAACGGTAAAACTCGTAATATTACTAGTCGGCATCGCTAGTAATTGACTTTCTACATATTTCATCCTCAGACACGAGAACTCTACCTATAGCCGTTTCCGAGATATTTGCATTTTAAATAAAATACATCTTCTAAAGAATATGATCTCCTGATACAAACCAAGAAACCCATGAAATGTACCAACGTCTTTCATTAATAACAAAAATTGCAATTTCTCGTAAGCGGTTGGAGAAAGAGATATAGTGTAAACGGTAAAATACGTACTAATTCCTACTACATTTGATGCACATATGTCAGATATTCTGCTACAAAAATTAGTCTCATAAAACGGTAAAACTCGTAATATTACTAGGATGTCGCATCGCTCGTAATTGCAAAAGATGCGCAACGACTTTCTACATATTTCATCCTCAAACACGAGAACTCTATCTATAGCCATTCCCGAGATATTTGCATTTTAAATAAAATACATCTTCAAATTTTAAGAATTTACTCATGGATCTTGCTGTTATTATATGAAAATTTCGAAATGTCTTACAATATCTTTTTGTGTCGCCTAAACTCCTGTATATTACGCGGTTCAGTTCAAGTATATCACGTGTCAGTTTCATCGGTAAGGCAATGCAAAATACTAGAATACAACTAACTAAGTTAGTAGAATTTACATTAGTCACAAAATTAGTATCCTAGCACTTACTATTTTAGCTATGAAATTAATTAAATAGTGATAAATTTAGTATATGTTGCCAACACAGTTTTCAAATCTGGCATTTATGTTACCCATATCATATATGTCGTATTCCATGTTATCAAAGTTTCTTCAATTGTCTTGCTAGCACCTAAAGAATATGTTCAAATCATATAAATTAAATGGTAAAAAATGGGATGACCGACTATTAACAAAAGGTTACATATTCCATTTTTACCGATATTTTGATCACAATTTTAGCAATGCCGTGTGATCGAGGCTAAAAATGGTATTTGTGGTGAATGGCTGATTCTTTAAAGCAATAAATAAACAATAACAAATTTGTAATATTAATTTTTTTAATTTAATAAGTAATTGTTCATATTCCAGAATTTTTAAATTTTTAACAAATTAATTATAGCAAACTTGTACTTTATTTATGACAGCACATACACTAAATTTCCGATTGTATTTTGCTTCCATATCCTGTATTTGTTGTGCATTGAACATAACAATATTTTCATCTCCAGTTTCTACGGCAACTGTGGCATCATCATTCGCAATTTCTTCGGAAAAAAAAAACACAGATTAAAAGTTTATTTCAAATAAATATTTTAAAATTCTACGCTAATTTATTAACCATTATGATGTTGATGAGGGACTTTTCTTGCAGAACTAATTGCCATAACAGTCAGGAGGACAAGGAAAAATACGTATTTGGACATTTTCAGTTATAATTGAATTTTTCTTATGTAATTGAAATTGAAGTTTGTGTAAGTATAAAATTAAATTTTAAATTTGCATGCCTTTTATACAAAAATGTTTCTAATTTTAACAATTAAGTACAAATATTAGAATATATTAGACAAGTGAAAAAACACATTAATAACATATTAATCAAAAACATTAATTATGTAAATATATTCTGCTAATATGTCACTGTGATAAATTTTCATTAATAACTTACGGCAATTATAACAGAAAATAGATGCAGTTTTTTTTTCAAAAAAAATACTACATTTAGCAGTAAGTAATTAAGAAATGTAAATTTTTATTACTAAATAGTCAATGGTGGACATAAAAATATTACCCTATACACAGTTTAGCAACCTGTATATTTTTTTATATTAAAGTTATTTTTAGGATGCGGCTATTCCTTAAACTTTATTTGTCATATTAGCATTCGATTAGATTAGCAAAAGATTTCGGTAAAATATTGTGTACCTACATAGTCAAAGCTAACGAACTTCTAGAGAATTATCGCTTCCATTTTACACGGATTAGAAGTGACACACCATCTAATGCACCCTAAATTGAACATTATTTCATAAAATCTGAGCTTCAATTTTAACAGTAAGGATGAATACCATATAATATACCAGTTTAGATAATAAATTTCCTATACCAAATTCGGCCTTAGATATCGATTGAGAGTACCCGTATCACCGCAGATCCACTATACACCAGATATTGGTTAGTGTAAGGTGTAAGTGTAAATTTCGATTGATAAAACTTAAAAAACGCTTCTTGAATTTTATAGTCAATTTAATCGGCCAACTACGTTCAACTGTGATCAGATTTCAACCAAATTTATCTCTATAAAAAAACCATATCACATGCTGTATGTGCTAAAGTGTCATTGTACAATCAAATTTATCAATTTCACGTCAATTAAAAGAATTAAACATTTCTAAGACTTCATTATGGTATATTTTACGAAAAGATTTGGGTTTAAAAGCATATATGATCCAGTTGACACAAGAACTGAAGCCAAACGTTCATTTAATACGTCGTTGTTACTTGATTAGGCATTTGAAGAACTACAATTACATACAGAAAAACTAAGTGTTTGGTGTACATTTCATGATATGGTAGTATCATCGGACCATATTTTTTCAAAAAGATATTTTTGGCAACTTTACTGTCAATGGGGTTCGATATAGAGCAATACTGAAGGATTTTTTTTCCAAAAATTGATAAAAATGGTTAACAAAATGTTCGGTTTCAACAAGACATTACTACGTATCATACAGCTCGTGAGACAATAGATTTATTGCGTGGTAAGTTTAATAATTCGCTTCTTTCACGTTTTGCACCTATCAATTGGCCAGCAAGATCGTGTGATTTCACATATTTAGACAAATTTTTGTGCGGATATGCTAAGTCATTGGTTAATGCAAATAAACCATGTACACTTGATGATCTTGAAGTCAACATCGAACGAGTTATTAATGTATATTCGTCCAGCAATTATGTGAAAAAGTTGTGTTCAAAGTAACCAGTTTAGATTTGTTTGTGACCTTGGCAACTAATTTGTTGATCGTATGAATAGAACTTGTAATAATATTGCCATTGGAAGCTACAAGTATAAGAATCAATAGTTGCTACTTATGACTTCGACAAATGCCCTTTTAAAGCGCCAGTACTTTTAGCTTTAATTGATGGTCGAATTGATATCTAGCATGTGTCGGGCAGGTTCATTTTTGTATAACGAGTATACCCTATTTTTATGTCTTAGAGTCTTCATGAAAAACAAGGCATTATTTTAATATTTTAACAGCACGATCCAGTACCATAAACTGAAGAAAATCTAGATGTTTTTAAAGGTGATGATATATGTTATATTTGTGAGCAATGCCATGTAATCGATGCTAGATAATAATAGAGATTCTATTGATTTGGTATTAAACATTGGAAATTTCATATTCAAAAAATAAATAAATAGCACAAGTAACTTAATATTTCATATAAAATATACTTTAGATATTTGTTCTATAATTTTAATGTAAATATGTTCAAAATCAATGAATTCAATGATATACAAATAAATAAAGTTTAAATAATTTATGGACTTTATTTGAACATTAATTGACAACTAATTACATAATTGTAAAATTTATGCTAATAAAAAACTAATTACAACAACACTGTCCTGATGCATACCAATAGGTGTACCAACGCCAACCGAGAATATAACATGCATTACTGCAGGCTGGCATATTCGAAGCCCATCCACAAGGTCCTCTTGCTAACGGATCAATATCTGAATTAGCATTTCTTGCTTCAATATTTTTAACGAGTGCAAATGATTTTGGTTCAATTTTTATGTCTTCTAAATATTTACTTGCTCCACTGATTTTCTCTATAATAATTGAAGATTGAAATATTCAAAATTAACTATAAAATTTATGGCAAAAACTCACCTGCTGGTGATGCAGTTGCAAATGCTATTATTAAAATGGTATATAGTAACATTGAAGTTAATAGGAATCGCATTTTGGAGCTTTTGATTGTAATTTTTATGTGCACGTTAATCTTCACAATATTGAAACTGTAATATAAAATGCACAAAATTGCATCAGTTATTTATACTCGTCAAATTCCTTAGGAATTTATAAGGTAATAAAATATTTATCAACCTAAGTGTCTAAAAAGTACATATTTGTTATTT
>JANSTX010055688.1:0-26124 GCA_027564355.1 Penthetria funebris
TCTCTTTAATGAATATTTATATATTATGTTGTGATCCGTTAAACAATTTCCAGGGCCTACAATAATTGGCAACCAATACGTTTCTCTTAAAATATTTTCCATAAACATATAAAGAAAGTAATTTACCTTTGTGATGAATTACGATTTGAGGGAACGTTTTTTTTTTCTTTATTATTTCTTTTCTTTCAATGTAGAAAAGGGAAAAAACACATTTTGACCTTTGCAATAAATTTTCTTTTAATTTATTCACCCTAATTTAAATTATAATGTTTTTCTTAGTAATATTTCTCTTATTTATTTCATTATCAGATGTCTGAGCACGATATTGAACGAACGACAACTATAACACCAATTAATATTACCTCAAGTGTTACATCATCGATAACTTCAACAACATCAGTAATACCCCCAATACCATCATCATCAACATCAACAACATTGATAACCTCATCTGATAATGTAACTGAAGCTACTTCAAATGTCAACCCCAACCAACAGCAACTTCTTTTAGGTGAACATTTATTGGAAAATAAAATTACTTCATCAGTTGAAACTTCACCATCGACTGCAGATTTTGGTGAAAATAATAAAACTTCAAAAAATATTTTACCCGATACAACAACCAGTATTGATAGTAGTAGCAATGTAATGCATTGCGATGACAATAAAAATAATGATAATTGTGATGTGACCACTACAAATATAAATGATGATGAATATTCAAAATATATAACTTATAATGAGGCTGGTGAAGCAATTTATACAGATCCAATTACAAAGGAAAAACATAAATTTGATAAAGAATTAAATAACTGGTTACCAATTATGGACTGTACCGTAACCCAGCAACAACAAAAACACGGTCCCGGTAATAACAGTTCAGAAGATCCATATGAAAATGAACATTATAAATGGTGTCACGAAACAAATAAATGGATACAAAAAAGTGAAATTGAAACCGAAAATGAATTCTATAAATGGGATGTTGAGAAAAAACAATGGATACCAAAAACTGCAACAAATTTAGTTGTTAATTATTCAATTGAAGATGGTCTACACACATATACCGATAAAGATGGTGTTGTCTTCTTTTGGGATGATAAAAAAAATGCATGGTTTCCAAAAATTGATGATGATTTTATGGCAATGTATCAAATGAGTTATGGTTTTATTGATAATACGACAATACCAAGCACAACAACGACGACAGTAGATGATGAAACTAAGAGAAATTCTGATAATAAAAGTGTTAGTGACGCGGATTTAGTGAAATTGAAAAGGAAAACCACACAGGAACCGCCAAGTAAGTTGAATTATGACAGTGTTCACTTCACTATTATAAATTCGTTTTTATTTAATTTTATTTATTTTTATTTGTATAGCTTGGTTTGAGATTCCACCAGAACAAAATAATAAAGTGTATGTTGAGAACCTTCCATTAGACATAACTGATGAAGAATTCGTTGATTTAATGTCAAAATGTGGAATGATATTTCGTGATCCTGAAAGCAATAAAATGAAAATTAAATTATATACGGATCCAAATGGACAGAAGAAAGGTGATGGACTTTGTCATTATATTAAGGTATGAGTTGTTATTAATTATATAACAAAAATATTTCAAAAGAGCACAGATGGGTGTGCTTTTTGAATTATCATCTTTTATGCTTTATTTATAAAATCGGTTTGTTCTCTAATTTTGCACACTAATCCGCCTAATCGTTGTCACTATTGAAAATTCCTCCCTAATTTTTGATTATGTGATCAATGCTAAAAAAAATGGTATTGATGTCATGTATGTCGACGACTGGTTGAAAAAACTTCTCGACAACAAATTAGGTAGCTGGGAATTTATGCACCACTTTCTATTTTCAAATGTTTAACTGGATATTTATGATTGATACTATATGTTTTCCAGTTGATAAATTTCCATTGCAGTATTAGATTAATATGTATGAGCATAACATCATTAGAACGACTATGTTACCATTTATGAAGGCCCTAACTTATATACCAGCACTGCATATTATACTTAAAGAATATGCTATGTAATAATTGTACACAAAAGAATAAAACTTCAGTGAATTGGCAACAATCAATGACATTTAAGTATTATGGGTACCAGCACATAATAGACATGATGACAAACTGGTGACTTATCATCTGTAAATGATGATCAAGATATCTTTTACTATCCAACAATGTATTAGTTTTCTAGATGCAAATATTGGCAATTATAACAGCGCCGGATGCAATCACAGAAAGAAATACATAAAAAATAAAAATCAACATATTTTCTAGTCACCAAGCGACATTGATAGCATTATACATTATACATAACAACAATGTACCCAGTACTAAAATAATCAAATAATCAAAACTGTTCTTTGAATCGACCAAACTATAGAGGCCATTCGACCGTTTCAAAGGATATTTTAAAATACTCGAATGTGTTTGTTACACTGTTTGTGCAACTACCATCGACACAATCTTGAACTGGTTAACGATGGAAAATACAGCGTTTAAAACAGTTATACTGTGGAGCATATGGAGCACAATTTCACAAAGATGATACTTTTCTCTAAATTATTTTTTTGAGATATCGCAAAAGACATTTATAAATTAATGTCTTTTTAAATGTCTTTTGCGACATTATTTTCGCACTTACTTTGAATCTCGTCTTTATGAGATTATTTTTAATATATCAATACATTACCATATTTAATTTAGTTGACATCATATGGTGAGCCTCTGCAATTTAATTTTATGGCTTTAATGAATTAATACATACCTGTGTTATCATTACCAATTTCAAAGCATGACCCCTAACATACCTGCTCTATTAACTTTTCAAAAAATCTCTGCCGTACTTTCATATAGAAAAACTTGCTTCACCATCCTGCAACGTGATTCCACAATCGATTACATTGAGGATTTTCAACAAATAGTTTTTTTCATACGAGTACGTTACTCGTTTTGATCGTTTCTATCAAATTGCCGAATGATCTTCAAATGAAGAGGAATTAAGAGAAATTAATCTATAGATAACTGTCAAGGGATGTATGTATTTGTATATGATTTATATACTGACGGCTCCTCCGTGTCAGCATTGATATCATCCAAATTCGATGAAAATTATATGGAAGTATCTGTTGTTAGATTTTTGTGTTTCAATTTTTTTCAATTTTGGTTTATTTAATTGTTTTTGTATATATAAACGAATGGAATAGCCAATTAGATTAATGTTTGATACACTTGTTAAAAATGATCAATCGGTCTATATTTTCGACATTGTATAAAATTTGTAAGCTCAATTCATGTTAGAGAGTTTTATTATATTGTGGGACACGTATGTTGGTTGTCTAAAGATTCGAATACTTTTGTTGAGTAATGTGTGTAAAGTCAGAGTTTCCTAATCTTTCAGATGTTTATGCAGGAAGTGCATAAACAAGATGTTGTGATGTATATTTTATGGACCAAAAGACCATATGCCATAAATGACATATCATGTTATCGTGTTTTCGATAGTGCTCCTAATAGGCATATATAAATCTGAATGTCAACAATATTTTTAATATATATCGGTCATCGCCATACTGGATGTAGTTTAACGTCAGGGCTAAACCGCGTATTTAATGCGCGGTGATAAGTTTGTGCATTTCGGATGCAGTTTAACATTATGCTAAGGACGGTTATCTTTTGCGGGTTGTCTACAGTTTTGAATGGATTGCAGAACATGGACTTAGTACGTGACATCCATTACATTTATTATAGCTCAACTTTGTTTCCGTATCATGGCTAGTGGATGTTTTTAAATTATTTTTTTGAAAACTTCTGGTGATGAAATTTTTCCATTTTCATTGTTATGAGTGTGTTATTTTAATTTACAGTGTCACTCTTATATTGATCACAATAGATAGAAGATGTGTAGGATAGGGCATTTATTGATGATTTGTATATAAGTTTTTTATATTCTTTGATAAATAATTGCTCCAACCTATAAGTTTTACAAAATAATATGTTTATATTGGATAATAACAAGTGGATGTTTAATCATTAATTTCGTATATTTTTTTTTGTTTTAATTATCTTAATGCTTTCAATTGTAAAGAAAAATTTTAACAACAAATTATTAAATGCAGCATTAATATTAATTAAAACTTTTATAGTTCAGTTTTTATTATTTAATTTGTATAATAGTAATAATTAACACATTTATATATTACATAATAATTAAAATATTGAAAGATACAAACAAACTAGAGATAGAAAAAAAAACAAACAAACAAGCATAAGATTACATACATTTTATGAAATACAATAAAAAATTATTACATATTATCAAATATTACAAAATAATAAATTATATTATTTATTAATATTATAATTAATAGATAGCACACACTTTTGTATAGTTTATACCTTACATCTTCTTAAAATCTATAAAATAGTGTGTTTTTTTTAAATCCATATATAGTTTAATACTTAATTAATCTGTGTGAACACTTTCGAAATAACTATTTCGAAAAAAATCGATAACAAACATTAATATGAAGAAAAATCTTCAGTACCGACCACTCAATACTGCAGGTCAACTTCAAAACTTCAAATACAATTGTAATTTATGCGCTTTATATTTAACGAAACCATTTAAAATTCGATATGGAAGTGAATAATTTGAAACAAATTTAACGACTTTACTGTGGTCGTTTAGTTTATTTTCGAAATTGTACTTGTAATTTCGATGGAAAAAATATGCGCCAAATAAAATCTAAAATATCAAAACATTTACCAAAAAAAAATGGTACTGTTCGAATAATAATAATAATTGAACATTAATGACCATATTTAAATGAATGCCAGTATGACTTTGACATGTTAAAAAGTGCAATACCATTTGTACAATGTAATACGTTTTTTACAATTGTCATTTTGATTTTGACATGTGAGAAACTGCAATACCTCTTGGAACTCCACTGAAGTTTTAAATTACAAAAATATTTGAAAACTGTAATATCGTACGATTTAATGTTATTTTAAAAATTAGCAAATATTTGACTTAAATGTTACTTACGTCTCGGTTTTTTTTTTTTTTTTTTTTTTTTTTTAAATTAAAGACACAAATTATGATTACGATGATCATCCTTATTAAAAATATGTTACAGTTGCTAAACTTTTCTATTATACAATGCATTTTTTGAAAATTGTGATCAATTACGAAAGAATTAATCACATATTAACTAACTGTTGATACAAGTGAAATGATGTAAAATATAAATAATTACAAAAATTCTAAATAAAAAATTAAAAAAAAAAACAACAAAAAAATCAACAAAATAAAAATAAATACTTTTCATTTTATTATGTTTTTTAAAAAAAGTCAAAATCTTGTATTTTAAAATTAATTAAAAACAAATTATAATAATTTATTTCAATCTTCATCTGGAATGATTGTATCGTTTTCCTCACTTTGTATGCCACGTTTCCTATTTCGTTGGGCTCTCATCTTAAAGAAACGTTCCTGTTGTTCTGGATTTAAACGTTGCAAACGTTCCCGTAATCGATCACGACGCATTTTCTTTTCATTTTCGGTGCTTTGTGCGGCCGCCAAACGTTCCTGCTCAATTTTATTTCTTTCGTCCGCCTGTCCCTTTTCATATTCTTCCTGTTTTTTAACCTCTTCTTCATACTTTCTATTTGCCTCTTCTCGTGTTTTCATTTCGGCATCACGACGTTTGTCCTCATCAATTCTTCGTATAATTTCTTCCTCGCGATATTTTTCTTCCAATTCTCTGCGTTTCTCTTCGGCTTCACGATTTTTTAATTCTAATTCACGACGCATTTCTTCATCATTTCGATTCTTTAATTCTGCGTCACGGCGTTGTTCTTCTTCGGCGCGTTTTTTTAATTCTTCATCACGTCGTTTTAATTCTTCATCACGTCGTTTTAATTCTTCATTACGTCGTTGATTATCATCATCAAGATTTTTTTGTTCTGTTGTACGTTGATCATTTTCTTCTGTTGTTTCCATTGTTTTTTGTGTTGATGTTGTTGTTGTTGTTGTTGGTCTTGTTCGTGTTCTTACAACATTTTTATTGCGTGGATTTTTATTCTTTATTTCTAATTCATCCATTAAAAGTGCATATTGTTTTTCAATATCAAGTTCATCGTGTTTCTTAACATTTTCTTTTGATTTATTTTTTCTCATTTTTTCTTCACGTTCACGTACTTCCAATTCGTGTTTTCGTCGTTTTTCTTCTTCAATACGTTCTAAAATTAATTTCTCACGACGTTTTTCCTCCTCTTCGCGACGTACAATTTCTTCATTTCTTGCTTCTAATTCTTTTTCACGTTCTATTTCTGTATTATGTCTTCGTTTCAATTCTGCGGCACGATTTTCTTCTTCTAATTTACGTCGTTCTAATTCATCGCTACGATTCTTTTCTTCTTCGCGCGTTTGTTCCTCTAAAATGATTGCACTACGTTTTGCTGCTTCTTCTCTACGTTCTAATTCTTCATTTCTACGTATTTCTTCCGCATTACGACGTTCTAATTCTTCTTCTCTGCGCTTTTCTTCGTCACGTCTACGTTCCAATTCCTCATCACGACGTTTCTCCTCTTCACGTCTACGTTCCAATTCAATATCACGTCGTTTTTCTTCTTCCTTTTGTCTAACTAATTCTGATTGTTGTCTCTCCAATTCTATTTCCTCGGGTGATTTTGTTGAAATTGCCTCATCGATTGACGGTAATGGTGTTGTAGGCGTTGTCGTTTTCCGTCTTCTCATACGTAGTTTACGTCCTTGTCTACTAGCACCAGGAACATTATTTGAATTACGATTATTATTTCGATTATTATTTGAATTATCTATGTTCGTATCAATTAAAATTTCATTTGATGTAATTGTGTCCATACGTCTTTCAATTATTTGTGTTGAATCATTATTTGGAGATTTTGTTGGTCGTCTCCTATTTAAACGTCCTCTACGACGTCCTGTTTGTGGACGAGTTGCTGGTGCATCAACTATTGTATTTGATAATTGATCTGGTTTAAGTTTTCGTTTGCGTCCAATTAATTTTGGATTTTTTACACGAGATTGTCTTCTATTTATGCGATCCCTGTGTTGGTGATGAATTGAGAAAATAGAAATGGAAATATAATATTTATTTTTAATTAATTTTTATTTTTTGTATATAGACATACGAGTATAATGTCCACTAATGCGTTCGACTTATTTCCGACTCACATTAGCTTATATTAATTTGAGTTTAGTACTTTAAATTTGTTTTTTTTTTTTTACATATACGTTGATATATGTTGATCCTGATCTTCAATGATATGCAAGAAATTATCAACGATCAATAATTTATTCTCTGCCTGTATATATGCTTGGATATATACCAAGATATCATGTGATGCTAAAACTAAACATTTGGCTTTTAATTTTGAAAAATTACCTTAATTTTTCATCCTCATTGATAACCAGTACAACCTCATTGGCCATTTGATGTGGATACGTTTCATTCCATTTATTATAAACTTTGACTCGATTATTTTCACTGACATATGGCATACGATGTTGACAGATATAGTGATACTTGTCAACACAAGAGCGTGCCGACCATCTGGAAAAATAAATTAATATTAAATTAAATATTCCTTATTTTATATTTCTATTCTATTAAATGATGAAAAACATGCATGATGAAAAGAAGCATTTGAACACTATTTATTTATACAAACAGCAAATTGTAGCATTTGACTCTATATGTTAGTAATTTACTTAACAGCATATTATTTGACTTTATTCTTAATATTGGTATAATGATATGGTTATAGATGACAAATTAAATATTGAATTGATTAAAATTTATTTATGCATTATATTATGTTGATCGTTGTGTTGTATAACTGTGATGCAGATCATATGATCTTTTGTGTCGTTTTAGTCAGTAAAACATGAATGTAAAAAGTCTTAAAAATTAAATTGAACTTTAGTCAATTCTTAAATCAATCAATTATATAAGATCCATATCGTTGTTATATTGTGTTAATAATACATTCACTACCTCTATGAATATAATAACAAATGCAAAGTAAAAAAGCATCTAAAATAGCATAACTTATAAATTAATTTCAAATCCAAATCTTTATTTTCAAAAAATTATAGCGATGCGTTCAATGTCGTCTCATCGACAGAATTGTCTATTGGGATACTAATAAATTCGAACGCATTCTAGATTATTCAGATGTTGTTCTGAATAGTTTTCGAATTAGTTATTAAAACACATCCTTAATCAAGGAAGTAATAATTATGTTATTTTTTTTTTTACTTATTACTAAACTGCTACAAATAATAAATAAAATGCACCTTAACCTATTAAAATTAACTAATTCAAATGTACAATATATTTGGCTGAAATATTCAAACAAGGGGAGGAAAAAAAACCAACAAAACTGTCCTAAAATTTGCAACAATTATTTATCAAAGTTTAACTAACAAATACCAGGAAAAAAATAAATTCAAATAATTTAATCTGTCAGTGTTTGCCTTACCTATATTTTAGTGATGGATTAACAACGGCACAGTGGAATTTTAGATTTTGACTGCTCCTGCAAAAAATGCTCATAAATAATGTATAACATAAATATTAATTAAAAAATATTATTTTGCAGTAGAGACTATATATTACTGCTAATAATTTATATGCCAATTGATCACATTTCAACTGCAACTATTATATTGTTCGAAATCTATGTTTTCAATATAAAAGCAATTAAAGTGGCCAATAATCGAAATTGGGCATATATCGAATTAATGATCGTCAAACTATTTGCCATATGTATTTGATCGTTACTAAATGTGATATCAAATGGTTATTTTAGTTTTGGTACATAGTTGCCAAAAATATAATATATTGATATTTAACTTAGAAATTTTACATTTTGAGAACTCAACACGATTCTTGATTTTGAACGATTTATACAACAACGAAAGAATATTTCGTATTTATTTGATGAATTAGGCGTTTTAAAATGTTTTCCGTTCTATAATATGTTTCCATTTATAATTTACATGTATTATTTACAGGATATTTCAATTTTTTGTACTTCAGACACATATAGGGTTACTTATGTTTTCGTGGTGGTGTCTTGGGATAAACGATGCTCGAAATTTCCGCGCATCTTCTTAGCTTAGTTGCGTTACTTAAAGCAAAGTATCTTAATACTATTCTTGATTAGCAAGGACTAATTCCAACTAGAATATTTAGCATATATGTGTAACATGCAACGTGACGACGCTATATGTAGAACTTGATAGATAGCAGTTATATGCATTCTGAAAGGAATCATTTCTACATTGGTACAAACTTTAATGATATATCATAGTTTCTATATTAAAATTAGTTTCGTTATATATCCTTTATACACACACATTTTGTGTAACATTGTTTTTCAAAATACAGAAAATACTTTTTTGTGGTCGCTATTGGTAATTGTCAAGTAAAATAATATATTAGAATATTTTCATTATGTCATTCTGTTCTATATTTATAGCTATAAATACTTGATGCATATGTTTATGCATATACTTATCGTATAATTGCATCACTCAACAAATAAAAAATAATAATATTCAAATATGTCATAAAACTTATTTATAAAAATTACTTTTTATAATGAATTTTTGTCCTCATTATTTTTGTTTTTTTTTTTTTTTAATTTTTCATTAAATGCCATAATATGTTTAAAATAATAAATTCACTGGAATATCAATATATGGAACTAATTAAATTATCCACAACTAATTTAAAATTGTGAATATTTAAAATATTCCATCAGCATTATTTTAAAAATATAAATTGAAATTTTCTGCTTCATTATTTATATATTAAATGTATATGGCAACGAAGAGTGTTTTCCGATTTTGTTTCCTTGATTAAAATAAAATTAATTAAAATTTTGTAAGATTTAAAATAAGCAGAAGAATCCATTAATTCATTTTCATGTATAATTTATCGTAACGAACCTAATGCGGTCAAATCATTGTTTTGCAATGTTAAACAATTTGCATATATTATAGTGGATTAATTAATAAATAGTCGCCAACCGTACAGAAATATGATTTATCAACAATGTGTCGACAAACACAAAATTAGCACCATTTTTTTTAGTCTCGATCACGCTCCATTACTGACGCATGGAGGTTAAGTAAGTTTGATGATAGTCGACAACTCCATTGATCACCTTGGAATTAGAAAAAGGATATAAGTCTATTTTCGAAACAAACTGTTTTTCTTGAACACCAATATATTATAACAATTGCAGAACAAAAATTATCGAAAATTGTTTTGAATGTACAACTAATTACAGTTGTCAGACGTCGATCATTTTTATAAAATAATTTTCAATTTTTTGCAGTCATCAGTTGCCATCTTATATTATTTTAAAAATTTAATTTTACTTAAAATATGACAAAAATTACCCAGGCATCATTTGACTAAATGATTGATAAGACATATCACGTCCATTATAACCCCATTGCCATTTATTTCGTTCCCAATTAAATATACCGCCAATCCATTTTTCACTGCGATCCACATCCGATAATAATAAATATTTTCTTAATTGACGATCTTCATATTTAATTGGTTCAGCTAAACGACTATTTCTATCTTTACAATCGAAATGTGCATCTAACCAATTAACACGATTTGTTGATATAAAATAGCATTCGGTGCCAATTCTTATAAAATTTGGCGGACACAGTGCATACATTCGTTTATATCGTGTTGCATTACAAAGTGTAATGATAAACACTAAAATTAGGAAAAAAAAAATTAATTAATTTTGTTAATTATTTCAATAATAGTTTTGCTGTAAATAGCAGCGCAACATTAAAATTTTTTTTTTGTATATTATTCAAAGTTTCATATCATTCCATCCAGTTATATTATACATTTGAATATTTCAATAGAACGGTGCATAAATTCCCGCAGCTACATAGTTGTTAAATAAATTTTTCAACCATTTGACAAACACGACATTACCACCATCTTTTTAGCCTCGATCACTTGCCATTACTGACATATACCGTGATCAAGTTAACGGTGACAACGTGTGGAGGAAAACATTGGTTAAATACACGTCCAAATTTACACGTCCAAATTGGGCGTCTTAAATTAATGTGTAACACTGTAACCTGATCAAATTTAAAAAAATGATAATTACCTCCTAATATAAATAATAATTCCAATCTTGGTAGTAACATTTTGTGAGTTCAGTTTTGTAAATAAAATATGGCACCAAATTTATGAAAATTTTTATAGATTTTCTTTGCAATTGTTTATAAAATTTTAAATATTTTGCATTATTTTAAAATATTTTAATTATTTCGCTTGTTATGTACACTTCAATTGTATCTTCTTTACGATGATTCTGTTACATTTTGATTTAACTGAATTTCTGAAATTAGATAAAATATGTATTTTACTAAAAGTTATTAATAAATTGTATGTAATTAAAATAATTTTAAAATTCATTGACTGTTAACTACAATTGAAATTAATAAATCAATTTGATAATATTCAAATTCCAACACATCTCACTCTTGTTTATGGTAATAAATTGCCTGATACGAGATTTTAAACATCTACACAATAAATGTCCTGCAATTGACACTAGACTATTCATATGTTTTAAATTAGTGTACTACCATGTTGTATAATAGCGTTTACTGAAAACCCGCAATGTAATGTTTGAACTGTCTCATCTTAAAATTTCGAAGCTCCAGATGAATGTAATTTTTGATAATATAACCCTTCAAAGAGAGTTCAAAAAAATCGATGTAACTGATGATATATGTATACATACGCCTGTGACTAGTGCATCCATTATTACTGTTTGTTTACGTTTGACGTTACCGATTGCGCCACTGTGTTACTCTTACAATAATATTAAATTTACAATTAATAACTTATTCGAATCATTTGAAATTGAAAAAATACGAGTAATGTATAAGAAAATGTGTTAATTTAACTTCAATGCGGTTGTTGTAAACTACTTAAAAATTTGTTAATAAGAAATATTATTTTATTTATAACAGCGTCTGTTTATTGTAAGTTGTCGAATGTTAAAGAAATGCTCGAAATCTAATTATTTTAAACTTTGCTATAATTTTTCATTCTTTTAATTTACATTCATTCATATGCCACCATTTCCGTATAAATGTTTGAATATTAAATGATTCATGGATAAAATTTGTGGAAAAGTTTTAAGCATACAATTGTCGAATAAAGTGTTTAGAAAAGTATTTTCCACCTTGATGTCATGGGCACATTAATGGAAATACATTCATTATGAAGTAGAAGGTGGGCGTACGGACAGATGGACGAACATCTGAACGGATGAATGGATAAATGAATGGGTGATTGTATATGGATGGACGAATGAACAGACCTATGTATGAATGAATAAACGGATAGTGGACGGACTTACACTTACGTACCCATGGATGTATGCATATATAAATGAATAGTCTATTGAGTCTTCTTCACATTCACATTCACAACCGAAATCAACGAATAATCAACGGTTATATAATATGTTCTCAAAAGTTTATTAATATTTTAATGTGCTAAATTTTATTACTAACTTTACAATGAAAATTCATTTATTTTATTTTATTAAATATTTATGTAATATTTCTGTTGAACTTTTAAACATTATAAAACGCTGATCCCATGAGTTTTTTATAGTTGATTTTGTAATATTTGCTCCGGTTTATTTATTCAAACTAACTGACTACTATAGCTAATTTTGAATCTTTTCAACACTTATTGCATTTTCCATCGAACAGTGTAAACGACATTGAAATATCACCATTATCAGGTTGCACTTTACAGAGCAAAGTAAAATTGCAATTTTTATCAAATTGTTGATAATTTGGTCGACTGTTTATTTCTTCGACTAATTATTTGACGGATTGATTATTTAGCCGATTTATTATTTCATCGATTAATTGTTTGGTCGATTGATTATTTGGTCGATATTTATTTTTTTTACCTAAAGATTAATGTGACCGATCACATTCATTCGAATATGTAGGACAGTTCTGTTTTTCTCATTTCAATTGCAATTTTTGATTATTTTTTCGACTAATTGTTTGACCGATTGATTATTTAACCGATTTATTATTTCGTGGATTGATTGTTTGGTCGAACGATTATTTGGTCGATTGTCTGTTTGGTCGAATGATTATTTGGTCGATTTTTTTTTTCTTGCCAAAAGATTAATGTGACCGATAACATTCATTCGAATATGTAGAACACTTCTGTGTTTCTCATTTTCATACAATTTGGTTTACTTTGGTATGTATGTTATTATTGTTATTGTGTAAATCGTACATATAAATCAAATTAACATACACGTATATGGTTGCTCCCACAATAATTTCTACTGATTACAATCGAATGTATTATTGTTTAAAAGAGAAATAATGAAAAATATGTGAAAACAATATGGTATAAAGTTTTGAAATATTACACTTATTATTTAAGAAAAAAAATCAAAAATATGTTTTTAACATAACATATCGCTTATTATTTGAAGAATGAAGATAAAACAAGGTTAATACTTTAATGTTTGCATTATCATTTGCACAATAGTTCACATATGCTTTAACTATACGAGTATAATGTACATAAATTCGAAATGATCGTATTCTTGGATCTTTTAGCTATACAAATGCGAGTATAAAACAAGAAAACTGATTAAAAAAAAAAAAATTCCAAACATTTATTTAAAATAAACTATTGCATTCTTTAAGAAAAAAACTACCATTTGATTAGTTCATTTAAAACGTGTTAATTAAAATTTATGCATAGATAATTTACGATATTAACGATAAATATTATGAAAGGTGTCTTTGACAAAACAGTATATTATCTTCATCGTCTATATAAATAGGAGGAAGTAAAATGTTCTTAATTATAAACACATCTGACTACTGTTTTGCTTCTTTTTTTTTAATAGAAAACATAAACATATGTGGATATTTCACATGGGAACCAAGTAGAATGTAATTCATTATAATGCCAGTTTATTAACTGAAATTCATTTTATTAACTCTGTATTGATGATTGAAATCTTTTCTTGTTATATAATGCGAAATGAAATTATGCATAATAGTCAATAAGCAATTGACTGGATTCCCCAGACGCACGTTACGTAACGAAGAAACGGCATTAAGGTGCCTGAAGAGAAATTATGAAACCGGTCAGACATCTAGGAACAATAGAGATTTTTCGTTAATGCTCCTACGTGGAATAAAGCCTAATATGAAAATGCAATGCAAAATATATAATCAATTCTAAACAAAACTATCAAAGTTGACAATCCATAGAATAGTCAATTAATAATTTGCTTAAGCCCCTACTTTTCATATGACGTATTTGTAATCGTAAAATTTGCAGTGCTATTTTCTACATCTGTTTTTGCGATTTACATATCTATCTTATTTTCTATAACATACGCACCACTTAATAAAATTGAAGCAATTTTAAGCTACTCCTAATGACATATCTATAAATTAATGAAATTGGTTTTTTATTTCTTAAAATTAAATTGATTTGTAAATATTTGCAATATGCTCGTTAGTTTTTCTACATGTAATTTTTATGCAATTAAATATAAAGTGCACTCAAAATATGCAAATGAATTTAAATTACAATTTAATTGAAAAGAAACATTGCAATTGATATGTTTTAGATTGTACAATAAAATATTATTAATAAAATATTGTTGAATTGAAAAATTATGTGCAATTTTATAAATTATTTATTATATTTTTATTCAATCTTATGGCTCACATTCATTTTAATTTTAAATACTACTATTTAATTAAAATGTAATTTTTTCTACTTATAGTTGGCAAACAAACGATCGTGCTACAAATTTTAAAAACAAAATAAATCATTTGCCGTTGACCCGCACCGTCCATCAACTTATGCATTTTTTATTGATGATCAAAAATCAAAAAAAAACAAGAATGCAACGTTTTAGGAAATCGTTGCACCTTAACTAGTTTTTATTTCATTTTTGACTAGATTTTTACTCACTAATCGTCACATTTAAGTTTTTCATTATTTTTATGATGAGGTTACTAACAAATTTTTACTGAAAAATCGCCACACATGAATTTTCACAACATATCGTAACTTTAGTTTTATAATAGCTTGTTAAAAATAGATAATTTTTTTAAAATATAATACTATTTTGATGAGGTTATTCACAAATCTCCACACAAAATCTTCACACAAAATCGTCACACAAAATCTTCACACAAAATCGTCACATTAAAATTTCTACTTTTTGTTTGTAATTTTGAATATTAAACTTTATGCCATTTTTATTATTTACAATATTTTTAATGTTAGACTCTATGCTCAACGAGATTATTCATTTTATTTAAATGTTCCTCTGTCTTAGACAATTTTCAGACTGCTGTAATTTTTTTTATTATCAACGTTTCTTTTAATTTTTATTCATTTTTAACAAAATCGTCATTTATTTTTTTCTTTTTGCTTAATTTTTTTTTTTTCTTAATTTTAATTTTTCTGCTTCTTTAACTTTGTGGGTTTCATTTTTGGTCATTAAAATGTAACACTATAGAGAGTTAATCGTTTTTGTGTATGCTAAAAATTAAATATGAAAAGTAAAAAGTGTACAAAAAAGGAATAATCACCAAAATAATAAATTAGTTTTTTATGTTAAAATATGTTTTGTCGACAAATTTTATATAATATAATCATAAACATAAAATGTGGATTTCTTTAAAATCAGAATCTGGAAATGGTTAATGTCCATAAATCATATGTAAAATTTTATAATAAAATCAGTTTTACAGTATAAACGTTTATTACCGCCATGAGACATTCTTAGTTGTATAACAGAAGGTTCTTGGTATATTTTCCACACAAATATAGTATAATTCTCTAAAAGAACAACATTATTAAAAGAAAAGAATAATCTTTATATTTAGGCTATAAACTATAGAAATATATATTTTTAGAAGAATGGACATTTATCGGTACCTGTCTACATTAAGATATAGTCATTTTTATATATTGTGTCTACCATAAAGAGACGACAAAGCCTATGGTATCAAAATTTGTCAATAAATTATAATTATTAAAATTGTTTGATTGAATTAATTGTTGTAGCACCATAACAATAATTTCATTTTGCATGAACAAATTCCCTTTTTTGCGGGTGATCTGACATATAAATTTATCAGAACCTTCTCCTAATATTTCTATCAATCAATTTAATGAACATGTTATTTTGAACAGTCGTTGTCAATTTTTGAATGTATTGTGTCCCTAAATACTCATGTGGTATTAACTTCAGGATATTGATGTGATCACTAACAATGCATTACATTTTTCACCTCGCACTAATTTTTTGATTAATACTCGTAGCTCTATACTTTTATTTGGTTTCATATGCTTTTTGTAATCTTCATGCTTCACAATCTTTGTTTGTTTATCTTCCAACAACAATTAGTTTAATTTCGGGCAAAGACAATTATATGTTGGCGGATATAATAATGAATTTGAGATTTCTTTTCCATTTTTCACATATGCCATTGAATACAATAACTATTGATAAATCGAATTACTTAAAAAAGAAATGATTGTTCTGTTTTCATGACCACACACAAATTTGTGTTAAAAAGCTATATTGAAATTATGAATAAATTAATAATTGATAATATTTTATAATTTATTGGTGTATAATTTTTCAACCTGTCAATTTTTAATCTTTTAATTTTCTTCTTCTTTTTACCTTTTATTTTTTATAACCTTTTTCGGTTTTCTTTATTTATTTATTTATTTATTATTTTTTTTTACCTTTTAATTCATAGCCTCTGACTTCAATTTCGGTATAATATGAAAAGGTTTTACTAATTTACTTTCAATTTTACTACTACCATTTAACCACTTAAATGTAAAGATAAATCAATGACATTCGTTAATTATATAGATCAATAATGACATTTTAATATATTTTTTAATAAATAAATATGAATTTATAAATTTTATTCACATTTTTAATGGGCAAAAGAATAATATTGTTGTTCTAAAGTATTTATTATGTAACATAAAATATTGAAATAATAATTAATACGGAACGTAATCAATTAATGTATTGATAAAGTAACGAGGAAAAAAAATCATTTCATTTTTTAATATATAATTTGTATTTATGTGTTTTTGATAGATTTTAATTATGCTATTCCAAAAAAAACAAAACTATAAATTGTAGATGTTAGCATCATTTGAATATTTGTCTAAATATGACAAAATGTGAATTTGACTTATATAACTTTTAAGCTAACCAATAAAATATAAAATATAAATCCCAAAACGATTGTTAAATTATTGTTTTCGGCGTCATGCAAAAATCGAGAGTCGATTTTAGCGAATTTAATGTAATTTTCGAAATGTACTTAATTCTAACCCGCGAAGAGTTTCTTCTTGCATATAATTACATCAATTAAAGATGGTCTTTCAAAGGCAACACAACCTGATTTGATTTCACAAAAACTAAACAACCATTTAAATTAGAATTTGTTCTGAAGGCCATGCTAAAAGCTAAAAACTTTCACGAAAAATTCGCTCCTATCTTTGACCATATATAAATTATGACATATTTAAAATGTGATGTCTACAAAATAAAAGTTTGCAATGCTGTATTAGAGCATAAATGTTCAAATCACTTGTTAAATATCCTCTTAAATCACTAATACGTTTGACGATTGACGATTGAATAATACATTTTTTTTACAATTATTCATAATCAAATATTGTCCATTTTTTTAATTTGCAAATACTTCCACAAACAGTTTTCAACTGAAGTTTTGTCGCAGCGTCTAAACAGCGTCAATTGCACAAGAATGAAGTAACGAACGGAAAATTGTTTTTCGAAATCTTTCTAATGAATTGCGTTTGCATGAACTGATTTTTATAAAGGTGACACTTAGTGAATTTTTATGTTAACAGAACAAACATCTTTAACAATAAAATATTGAATGTATTATAAAATTTGGTACTTATGACCACAGTTTGCATTGCCTAATTTTGATCAATTTGAGCTACTGCTCCTCTGTGTTCCATCTGATCGTATACAAATATGTTGTGTCCCCTATAATCAATCGAAAATTTAATGGGGTCCTGCAACAAATATTAAAATGGGACATAATATTTATAGATGTTGGTTGGATATATACGATGTTATAAAAAATAAATAGTATGTTTATTTATCAATAAACACAATGTGCAATGTTACATAAAAAACATGCAAATAGGTGATTATTGCAATTCAAGTATTCACACAAAAACACTACTAATTTATTTTATTTTTTCAATGGATAATAAAACATTTATTATTCATTGTGTCAATAAAAATACATTTAATTAAATATACATTTTGATTATTTATTTATTTTAATATAATATAAAATATTAGTTAGAAGATGTGTATAACCCATAAATAAAATATGACACCGAATAATTACAAAATTAAATAATGTTAAATAAATTTTAATTTCTATCTAATTTGTACATTACGTTAATATTTACATTGTAAAAACCACAGGTCATAAATTTATTACATAATTCACTCAATATTTATTTTTCACCAAATTTACAAAATGTAATTTGCATTTATTATACTGTGATATAAAATGTACATTAAAAATGTTACTATGTAGACATAATCAAATCAGTGAAATTCAAACACTCTTATCGTTATATACGACATTAAAGTTTAATAAATTGCATGGTAAATTAGTTGGAGTCAGATTAAAATTGTCCTAAATAGATGCTTATAACCGAAAATCAATCAAGCACTGTTTATAATTTTGCTGTTACGTTGACAAGCGAGTACACAAAAAATGTGGAAAAAATCTACATCAACAATTTAAAAAGTGCAATAATACTGCAACATTTGTAACGCATTAACACTTTATTTTTGTCACCATCTACCTCACAATGGTCTCGCACATATATATAATTAAATAACGCATAAATGTTCTAAAATTTGCACAATCTTATTCTTGCAGATTTTAGTACAAATGTTACAAGTTCTAGCAGATTCGTAATTATTTATTATAATTTATCTATGTGCTAATTACTTTTACATTATGCTACAATACATTTGCTCAGTGATCATTAATATTAATTTATAGCAGTTATTGATGCCGTATGCGACAACAAATAAATACACATTTTAGAATACTACAAAAATATCAAATGTACAATTAATTTTACTTTGAAAGTTTCTATTTTATGAAATCAATATAATTAACAAGACCGTTTTATGTAAATAATCTAGCTGTTTAAAAGGTATTATCTCAAAAATGTATTGCAAAAAACCAGTATGTATTGAATTAGCGATAAATTCGGGATCGGAAGCATAATTAAATAATTCACTTCATCTCAATTAATGCACTAGTTATATATTTTCAATTGTCGGTTGTTCATATCAATAATTGACATATGAATCTTACATATTTTACAAATGCCGTCTCGAACTTAAGTGTGTCAGTAAATTTGTTGATGTAAATTAGTCTATTATAATTCATGTTTTTTTTTTTTTTGCTCTTTCTGGAATATTGTTAGTTATTAGGAGTTATTTTTATCCCTTTTGTTAAATATTGTTTATAACAACCTCCTTTATGGATGTATCAATAAATCTCACTAAATTATATTAAGAATAATAAACGTATATTAATTTTAAACGTATTATATGCAAAGAACTTATAATGAATCATTTACCTTCATCGTTCATTTGGCATATTTTATTATCATTTATGAATATACAATTTATCTTGATTTATGTGTTAAAGAAAATTTTAAAAATTCGACTATATATTATGCGTCAAAATTCCATTTTCACTTTAAAGTATATAGTTTTCTAGTCTAAAGATACATCACCATATAGAATATTTTGTTTCGGGAAATGATGAAAGGCAATTGGAAACCATAATTTTAATAATTTCATAAGATCTTGATAGTGATTGTACATACGAGTACGAACCATAGCAGCTATCACAATATTTAACGTTGTTGGTCAAATAATTCAATTTTTAAAAAAAGAAAATTCTTTTGGAAATTAGCCAGTAACAAGTAAAACTAATAATCTTTCAAAATGCTAACGAAAATACGTGATACTTGGTGTACGATATAATTTGTTTGTCATATGCCATGTATTTTTTTTTTTTTTTTTTTTGTTTTAAAAGTTTGAATATATTATGTATTTGATACACATTTATAGTACATGATGGTCATTCGTAATATATCATCAATGAATAATAAATATTAAGAGAAAAAATGTATAATAAATTGCATCACTCGTAACAGTTTAATGGTTTCATTTATTTATTTTATTTGTGGCTGTGAATTTTCTAAAAATAATTTCTGCAATTTTATATTACACACAGTTCATAGTATTTTAATACGGATGTATAATTTTTAAAGCGTCAATGCTTCTTCAGATTAGATTTAATTTCTTGGACTATACCAACAATTGAATTTAAAACTTTAAAAACTTAAATCTATCGACAATTGTATAAACCAATAACAGTAGTACTGTATAAAATATAATTTATAATTTCATTTAATTTCATTCTCAACAATGAAATTTTATAAAAATTTAAGTTAGTTGAATGAAAAATAATTAACTTTCGTTTGTACTACAACTAAAATTCCACAATTGGTTTTATACTGAGTTCGGCTGATGTTTTCAAAATTCAATGAGTATCGATTTGTATCAGAAAGTTATAGATTAAAATAATTTGTAATAAATGATGCAAATGCCACAAAACGTTCAAAATATTATTGGTAGCAACAATGTGCTCTATACACACTCGAATAATAACGAAAACTTCAAATCTACAATAATTAATTACATTTATTAAATGTCTATACATTTTGCACAATTCTAATTACTGAATTATTTTGATATAAAGATGAGGACTATGATCTATTAAATCAAAAATATGAAACAAAACTTACATAAATTTAAATTGAAAATGTATTTACTGTGTGCCATCAAAGATGTCAAGTTCATTTTTAATTTAATTTATAATATTTAAACAGTTTTTTTTTTTTTTATAAATATCAATGTTTTATGTATTCTCAAAATTTTTATTTTTATATCTAAAACGTGATTTAACTGCATAGAATGCATTATCTGAAGCATGCAACTGCAGAGATTTATTAAAATAATGTGTTTTTTGTTTTCTTTGTTTAAATGCATTTTAACAGAACAAATGTTCGTAATGTTGTTATAATTCTTAAAAATTAAACTTTAATGTCAGAATTGAATTGAATTTGAATAATAATAATTATTATTTTAAATAAATGAGATTTGTGGTCGGTGTATGTCATCACTGACAACAATGCAAGTATTGTTAATTTGAATAATCATTTCCACATGCGTTTCAAAAATTCCGAAACGAACATTGTTTTCTCAAATGGTATGCCTTAAAAGACTCGAAAAACAATATTATTATTTTTTATTACTAGTTTTATCGCATGAACACAAGTGAGACACTAATCCAATTATGAATTTAGAATTTGTAGTATTCAGCTCTTAAATACTTCAATTTTTGTGATTGCATTTTGGTGACCATTTGATTCGAACTACTAATGTACCTGTTGCATATTTCGATACGCAAATAAACCATGATTTCGTATGGCTCAACTAAAAAATTCGAAGAATATTTCATTACGTTCATTTATGTCATAAATTTCTCTTGAACAAAATTATCAGTTGATGCGATTCAATGATAAATGTGTACTTTTTATCATGAGAGGTAAAACATTGTTGCTATTGGCAAAACATTAATTAAGACTATATCTAGCACAAACTCATTTGCCCAGGCCACAATAGTGATATTGTAATTATCATTTCACGACTAATAGAAGTGAAAGTAATTTAAGGAATCATACGTCGTACTTTCTAATTGTCTTCGAATTGGACTAATATCTTTATTTATTGTTGTTTTGTTGTTTTATGTATTATATATTTGAGAAGGCAAATGAAAATCAAAGTGCCAGCCATATGCACCAATATGATGCAATGGTCAATGATGATGATGTTACTCAGACACAAATTGCTGATAATATCACATTATTTATAAAATTTACATTTAAACGAAATTAAAATATTATTCTCTTTATACCATATTATATTAGTTGATCTTTGAGTTATTTCATTTACACGTAGTTCTTGTAGTCGTATATGAAACAGGTGGTTTACCACATGATTCGCATCTGATTTGTATACGAGAGCATACAGAACTGAAAATTATAATTACTTAATTATTCATTACATGTTTAAAAACGACTAGTACATATATAAAATACATGAATAAGAAATAAAGTTTAATTCGTAAAATGATTAGATTATTGTATAATTTAAATAGATAAATGTTAAGTTATTTTAAGAAATGACTGTAATTTTTTAAAAATAGGTGTGAATTTAAATTCGAAAGAACACGTTAAGTTATTTCAATAGCTAAAATTATTAGCTCATTACTCTGATGTAGATTTTGATGCCATTTGTTCGGTCAACACCTTGAAATTAGTCCTGTGATTATTTTCAGAATGTGTAATTAAATTAATTGCAAAATAAATACAGTTAGTAGTTTTCTTAAACGTACAGAAAAAATGAGCAGTGTATATAAGAATTTGATATTCCTTCAATATGCTTGATGAGTTATTGGTGCAAAAGCAAAACGAAAATGTTTTGTTTTATTTTGCAATCGTTGATAACGATTACAGTTCACCAACGTTAGATTCTCATCGCTATTTTCACTTTTCTACTATTCCTCTATTCCTAAGTCAACGGCTATGAATAGATAAATTCATGTACAATTAGGTCATTGAAATGTCGAAAAGTGAATTTTTAATCTCAGCACCTTCACTTTACTCCTTGTCTTACGACTGTTATTTTTGATTGTCTAGATCTGCAACTATCCAATAGCTTCCAGTCTAGCGCATATCTTGCGATATTTAAATGCAAATTGTAAAATACAAAAGTAATATTCGGAAACATTGCTTTTTTTTGTTATAGAATTGAATAGAATATATGATTAAGTTTGAGGCCATTTATGAGTTTAAATCATAAAAATATTCAAGATACCGAGTATTTGCGATAAAGAGAGAATGTTTCCTCCGTTTTTATATTGCCTTTATAAATAATATACGAAAATAAACAAAAATTTGTTTACTCATGTTTTCTTCTTTTGCAAAATAAACAATTTGCAATGCAATCATTTCTAATTTAAATCTACATAAGAGAAATTTAATAAAATTATAGCAAATATTTAAAAGAAATGTCCATGATGTGGTTAAGTAAGGTATACATAAAATTAAATAATTTGCAATAACTTTCTCAAAGTTATGGCCACTAAAAATGAGTGAAAATTTTAAATAAATTATTAATTTATGCATAATTAAGAGATTTAAAATTAAGACAATTATAATACACTATTTACATATTTTGTCTAATACAAATTTGAAACTCAACTTCTTGTCAATGTGAATAGATAGACGACCATTATTTGATTATATTGAAAATATAGCAAAATCACACGCAAGGCATTTTATTGATGCTCACTAATCTATCGCGTTTTTAAAGCATATGTTCAAGAATGTCACTAATAGTTGAGATAGACTTTCTAAAAATCATATTAACTTCATCTTCAGAATATGATACAACCGTAAACATTGATAAACACGCCAATAATGTTGTATAATATCTATTGAAATAATATTCCAAGTATGGTAAACAGTAGATCGCCCTGCTATTTCTACTATATCGAATATTAAGTTTTCATTCGTAATTCGTAGTTGCCCATACTCGTTGTAATCATTTCTGTTTATCAGCACCTAACGAAACAGCTCGTAGGCAGAGCACAATTTAATTGCATAGAGTGGTATTGCTTCAAAACGTGTTGGAATAAAGAGTAATTACAACGGTAATCGAATAAAGCTATCTGAATATTAGATTCAATCCACAGTATGTAAAATGGGGACCTCCATCCCATCCAACAAATGAAACCTTTTTGGTTTCGTGTGTCATAAATAATATTATCTAAATCAGTAATCAGATAGATATGATGTCTTCTACGTTTTGCTTCAATGAGTCTATAACATGAAACACAACTTAAGGTCTAAGACGTCTCTCGTATTCACAATAATAAATGAGGAGTTCAAGATATTGGAAAACTTATAGATACCATTTGTGTACAAGATGATGGATTATACCATGATTTGGAAGCACCAACTATATGTGATTTAATTTTCTATCCAATCCAAAAACATTTTTCAAATGAAAAAGACCAAAAGCGAAAAACATAATTCAATTAATTTTTTATTTTTTTATATAAAATATTTATGAATTTTCAAAAAAAAAAAAAAAATCAATATTTTTCTAATTTGAATTTTAATATTTTTTCGGCAAATTATATAATAGTTTACATTCTACGGTTTACATCGTAATTTTAGGACACTTCAAAATGACATTAATTAATGTCAGCCCTACCGTTTCGTTTTGCTCCCATTTCAGTTCATTTTGTGTTCGGATTTTACGTATAATAGTTTGCAAAATTTTCTTTTTTCTAATTTATAATTTAATTTTTGTTTTTAAAATTTTTAAAATAAAGTAAAGTGTTCATAAATTTGTGTATTTAATTTTGATTATAAAATTTATTGGAGGACTAAGATCTTAAGGGATGAAATCTTGTAGTAATGATTTTGAGAAACAGACGCATTAATTTAAGGTAATGGAAAATGGCCGATTTTTTCACCACGGCATTTAAGTTTTTATTGCAGGTTTTTGTTTCTAATGTTACTTGCTATTTTTTTTTATTTTCTTTTAATATGTTGTTTTTTTTTTACAAGTAATTTACATTTGCTTTGTAAAAAACAAAGTTAATAAAATTATACATTATGAATTTCACAGGTTCTCCGGCGTCATCCATATAAAGTACGTCATACGTGTACAGTTATTTTTTCGCTTTTCGTTTGCGTGTGCTGTGTGTTTTGTTAAGTTAAACTTTTCTATTGAAAGCTTTGTTTGTTTTTTTTTTATTCTTCAATAACAATACATAATTCAAATTCAAATAAATTATTTATTTTAAAGAATGTTATAATAAAAATACATAAATGCATTATTAGATTCAATTGATATTTTCATTAATTAATTAAATGTTTAGTGTTTACAATGAGAATGATTCATTTTCAATAAACTCATGTTATTCTTATTATAGATCTAATTTAACCCTTTGCTAATCTACACAATTAGAACTGTTTGATCATTTGATATAATTTAATCTTCGTATATTCAAATTTAATATAAACAACTAGAACTGTTTGACTAACAGAAGTTATGTCGACTTAAATGACACTTTAATTTGAATATATAATTCAGTTCTCCGTATTATATGCATTATGTTGGAATTCTATCTAAACTTAATAACCTTTTAATCCTGTCAGAATTTATTTTGTCGTTAAGATTTTATTGTATTATAATAAAATTTTAAGACCAAAAATAAATTCGGACAAGATTAAAAGGTTATTAAGATTAGATAGAATTCCAATATAATGCATATAATTTCAAATTTTCAAACAACCACGGAAATTTTTTAATTCTATCACAATGTTGTGATAAAAACATTGATTTTAAATTGTTAACGACTTTTTCCATAAATCGCTTTTATTGCGAAATTACTTGAATTTCTACAGCAATATTTTTATCTTTCATGTCTTCCTTGATAAAGTGTATTTTCTCTTTTCTATAATTTGTGTCTATGTCATTAATAATTTACCAATTAATTCACCTGATTTACTAATCTTTAAATTCCACTCACATGAAGGTATAATAAATTTAACATTTAATTACTGGAAAGCTAATTTTGCCATCTATCCTTCCTTAAATTTTCTGCGTCTTTAGTTCACTATTAATACTGTCTGTTTTTTAGGCCCTGGGAACAAAGTTCCAAGGGTCTATTGTATTTGATTCCGTTCATGTAACGCCAAGAAATAAACA